>JARHVA010005786.1:180000-207500 GCA_037957365.1 Torreya grandis
TATAGTGCCATATATCTCCATACTATGCATAAACTTGTACATCCTATATGTGATAGATACTTCTCTCTCATACATAGTAATAAAAGATGCCAACAAAATAGCCAACCACTTCCTCAAGCATGAAACATTAGACTGTATAATGATTGATAGTAGCACATATTTATCACTACCTCTATGATGTGTACCCAAGGGCACACCATCAAAGTAAAAAGATGCATGATCAATTACATCGACACCTATGTCATCTTGTATTGTCACTCACCACCCATTAACTGGTAAATGTAATATATGATACACATCCTCTAATGTCATAGTCACTTCCCCTGTAGGAAGCCAAAAATTACATGTATCTATGTTCCACCTCTCACATAAGGTGGTCATCAGATTCAATCCCATTACACTATACCTAGGTCACATAATGACCCAACCTCACCCTATCCATAATAGCTCTCTCATCAGTAGATAGTGGTAGCATCCTCAGTATCTCCATCACTCAACCTCTATGGAAATATCCCATGCACACCTCACCTTGCATGACCAGAAGTAGAACATATATCAATCAACAATACCAACTTGAAATCCAAGATAGGATAATAGTAAACAACAAAGTAGCATCATATAAATTTTTTGCCTCTTAGATAACAATGTTGTAGTAAGGATAATAGTGCTAGATAAGAGTGCCCCAAAAGTGCATGAGCACTGAATCCCTAGATAGGAACATTCAAATACATGATAGGAACATTATAAATCGAACAAACTTCCTAAGCTACTTGTAAGCCCTCAAAAACACCAAAATAAGCCTAAAAGCTAACAAAAACCAAGTGGTTGAGATGCTTACCAGGGTCACATCACCACTAGCCTAAACCTAGGTCACTAGCTATTTGAATCGAGTCACAATAGGTGCTCATCTCCTTAGTATTTTTCTCACTCTAGAGCTGAAAATATCAACATAGTTAATACATAAAGGAATCAAGAATCAATCTAATTTCCTATGTTAACTAGCATTTTTGTTCAAAATAAAATACCATTTAGGCCATAACTGAAACCCCATAACTTCATTTTTCAATCTATTTCCTTCTATAGAATCATGAAAATGAAACCTTAGACATCACTCAAGTTTCAATCTTTTACTACCTTATCTACCTATTATAGCATGAACATTTCTATATTTCTCTTATACCCAGGCATGTGCCTTGGTCATCACCAATAAAAACATGTTCCACTTTAAACAACATAATCTAATCAATCAAACAACCTTTCAATATATTCACAACATACCAACCTTGCTTCTATTACTATGCCACTAATCATCACTTTTTTATCAACCTCCTCTATCATGTATTTTGTCCCTCTCCCAAAACGGGGGGCATCATTCATACTATTCCTATTTCTACACTTACCCAACATACCCATCCACTCTCATAAGTGGATACGCCATGGTTTTTATACATCCAAAAATTATATTATCATATTTAGCTTAGATTGGTCAAGATATATAGTGACTTAAATTATGTGGGTCACTTAGCATTAATTAGGATATTCAGAGAGATATACCTTTAGTTTACAAATACACTGACTATTCAGATATAGTGGTTTAAAATATATGGATTCACAATGATTTTGATATAAATACATAAAATATTTATATATAGTGGTTTATATTATATGGATTCATATTGATTTAAATACAAATATAGATATAGACTCAAATACCATAGTTAGGGATATGTACATGCTACACATCTCACACATACAACTTTATACAACATGGCACAATTACAACATCAAATAACATACTATAGGCATAGTGTAGAGCACCATGTTTCGGTATCTATTTTTTCAAATGAAGCATGGAAATATATGTCATATCACATGTAGTTATATAGATTAGTAGATTTTATAGATGCATCACTCACATATCAAATTTAGGGGCAGGGCACATGTGTTCATGTTCTTCATCATTTAGGATTATCTAGATGGAATGGTAAGACATACCATTCTCTTATTTTACATTAAATATTTTTATATATTACAACCAATTGTACCTAATTTGTCATTATATTGGATTACATAACTATATATAGTGGTTGGTCATTGTATTACTTAGATCTAGACTATATGAGATTGTGTAGGATAGAGGATAGACATTGGTTTTGGGCCTCCAAGCACTTCTTAGTTCTATTTAAGATATATAGAGTGGGGACATCATATATTTTTCTCTTCATATCACAAATATTCTATACATACATCTAGATTACATGAGTTTATTTGGGACAAAAGATAGTCATTGGTTTTGGGCCTCTGAAAATTCCTCATCTTTAGTCAGATTAAACATAGGGGAAAGCATTTCCCTCCTTCTCCATG
Source organism: Torreya grandis (assembly GCA_037957365.1). Classification (NCBI taxonomy): domain Eukaryota; kingdom Viridiplantae; phylum Streptophyta; class Pinopsida; order Cupressales; family Taxaceae; genus Torreya; species Torreya grandis. Next base: position 182,365 of record JARHVA010005786.1, read on the forward strand.
ATACATAGATTTTGCATTGAGATTAATTATATGGGAATCCACTCCATGGATTACTTCTCTCTCTAGGCATTATTTGTCTCTTCATCCACTTCTCTAGCTAAGAAGTGAGTTGGACCCTTGTAGCACATTCACCTCTAGACAAGTAGGTTCATGTATGCATTTTCTTCTTCTTTCTTTTACTCTAGTATTTCATTTCACTAAATCACTAGAATAAAAGGGAGGAAAATTAATACACCATAGATTGGTCAATAAACCACACATATAATATTTTTTCATAGCCCTCTTCATAGGATACTTTGACTGGAGAATATGAGCCTTGTCTATGTTTTGCTTGTCTTTATCTTATTTCTTAATTTTGTCACATTTTCATTATCTAAATCAATTGATATATACTATAGAGGCCCTAAAATTTGGCCTATGTCAGTCCTATCTTATTTTTCTAAGTCTTAGACAATAGAACTATGGTGGACTACATCACTCAATGCTCTTATCCTCCTCGATGTTATTGTTTAATGGTCATTTTTTTCTTACTTAATAGGTCACAAACCCTTCTTAGGCCCTAGCTTGAGTTTTATTTATCTTTTTGATGTTGGCTATCATGAATAAACCCCCCAAATTAAAAACAAAGAGTCTCCTATATAAATAACTTCATAAGGAATTTTATATCTAACACTTACTACTTTGTCATACTAAATAATTAAAATTGGTCAATAGTATAGGTCAAAATTATGCATCAAACATAGATTTTAGTGCTTGATCAAGGAAGGTCCTAGGTAGAATTTCATTCTTGTGTCTATCATGTGCATTTATTACACGCATTCCCTAAGGGAGAACCATATTTGATTAGAGATGCTAAGTTGAAGGTTAATGTAGGTAGTGATCAAGACAATAAGGGTTCTAGATCATGAGATCATACTTCCCCTAACCTTGTTTTTTTACCTTTTACCTTTTGATATGTTTATTATTTCATGTGTATAGGTAAAACTATGGTTTGAGAAGAAAATAAACCATACATTGGCATAGATAGGTGATCATGAAAAAATAAGGACACCTACAAGACCTCAAAATTAGACTGCACCAAAATCTAGAATAAAAAATCAGAAAAAATAATTACACCAAAATAGGAAAATAGTGATGGATTTTATTATTTGAATAATAGTGAAGGGTGATCCTATCCAAACAATAGTGATGGGTGCTCCAATCTAGGGAAATTTTGAGTTACAGATCTGGGAATGATTCCTTACTCCTAACTATTACTGATTATTTTTAGACTATTCCAAAACTTGAAGATGACTCTATTTCCCAGATAGGTCATTTCATTTCCAAAGTAATTAATTTGGTCAATTGGTACAAATCTATGTTTTAATACACTTGACTATATTTTACACATTAATCTAACCCCTTTATTGTTTATAAAGTAACCCTAGTTTCCCAAACATAATAAAGCAAGAACAAAGTTAAAATATACTTACCTAAATGTGAACTTGTTGAGACTAAATCTCTCCCTTGGCCAAAGGTGATTCACAAGAGGTTGTTATGGTTTTTAAGGATCACTTTGTTAGGCCAAATCATCCAAGCCCTATCCACAAGACTAGATTTTCCAAAATAAGAATCCTAAGCTAAGTCTCCTCAAGTAAAATGATGGAAGATCATATTGTGATGAAGTGCGAGTGAATAATAAATCTTGATTGCTTATATTCATAATTACCAAAATGACCTTTTATTTATAGGTATAACTTACCCTAAAATAATTTGGATATGTTAGCTATACTAGGTTGACATGATCGACCTAGCACGTTTTCGAGCTAACTCACTAGGTCTGTGCTAGGTCAGTCAGGAGGCTAACAAACCAAAAGAGAGAAAAGGGTTCCTAAATTGTACTAGGTTGACTAGGTCGATCTATTATGTTGAATATGTCAAAATCATGCTAAACAAGGAAATAAAAGAGGAAAAGAGGAAAAAGACTAGAAGACTATGCAAGGGAGGAGAAATATATTAGGTGAAGGTTTTAAGAACTAGTTGGATTGATAATAATATTGTAAAAGGGACAATAATCCTACAAATCACCAAAATTCTACCCACCCCTTTCTAGGTGAACTCCTTATGGTGTGCACTCAAAGAGATTGAGTGTCAATAGGTTCCTGCAAGATGTAAAGTGTTAGTATTTGATAAAATTTAAACATATGTGTATATAGGTATTTCTTAGGATTACATATCAAATTATCCACATCTCCTAGAACATCAATAAAAAACCTAACTAAGGGTGATCACTAGGTTAATAACTAGGTCAAGCACTTCTTATAAGAGAATGTGTTTAGGCTCAAGATATTATGGGATCACTTGATGTAGATCTAGGCCTTCAATGATTTGAAAAGGGTGAAACCAAAAGACTATATAGCATCTTAGACCTAGTTATTCTTATGAATGTCTCTAGTGTAGTTCAAATTTATGGTATAACCTCTTTTAGGGATGGAAACAGGGAGTGTGACCCTCTATCTAGTGCTAAAATATATGTCAATACAAATTTTATACACACCAAATCATGAATAATATAGCCTTTAACAGTTTGAGATCTCTATGGAGGTAAACTCCACTCTAGGACATGAGTTGTAGGTATGGGTTAAAAACATTGGGTGGTGGAATAGTCAATTAATAATGTATGTTGTTAACCAAGCATGCATGGATGAGTGAGTTATAGAAGAAATGAAAATCCTATTTGATTTGGATGGTTGATAGTCTAAGATAAGGTGGGTAGATACCAAAAGAAACTCAAAAGGAGTGAAGGTAGAGAAAAAAATAAAGTTATGTGGTCAAGAGAGGGATTAAAGATAGGACAAGGGTCTTTGAAACTAATGTTAGTAATGAGCATTTAATACTCACATACACATAAACATAGTGAGAGAGTCTAAGGTTAAAAAATATTGTAAATTCCAATATCTGATCCAAAGGTTTCTATTATTTAGATCATTCTTTTCTTGCCCTTATAATAGAGGATTAGGAATCAAATTAAGGAGTTATATAAAGCATTTTTTCTAATTTTAGAAGGATATATAATGAAAGACACTTCTACACACTTAAATAAATGAATAATTCAATCTTATTTCTTATTATTACCAATATTATCCAATCCTAAAAAACCTATTACACATCTTGTTGTCCCCCAAAAGTAGCAGTCATTTTCTGGGATAACATTTGAACTATTTTGGTCTTACAGACCAAAAATTGTCTCTTCCATTTCCAAAATTTGTCCTAGACATTAAAATTCCTCATTTTCCAAGCTTCTCAAAAAATCTACGGACTCTGCAGGTCAAGTTCAATGGGTTTTACATGTTGATTTCTACAGACTCTACAAGTAGGTTCAATTGTTGGTTCAAAGGCTTTTGTAGGTAGTTTTAGTCAAAAGAATTAGTTTTCAAACACTTAGTCATTTTCCAAGATTGGCTTAGAGCTTCATTTCAATCAAAAATCTCCATCGGCAAGCATCTGAGTGCAAAAAAGAGACTTGAACCACTGAACCGTTGAACCATTGAACCACTTTGGTTCAAAGGTTCAACGGGTTCAAGGTTCAACCAGTTCAACATCTTTGCCAAGAGTTAAGCACTTCATCAAGGTTAAAATTTTAATCACTTCAATTGGTTTATCAGCTTCAAGACACTTAGCCAAATCAAGGAAGCTTGAATCATTGAACCGTTGAACCGTTGAACCATTGAACCACTTTGGTTTAAAGGTTTAATGGGTTCAAGGTTCAATGGCAGGTTCAACCAAAGGAACAGTTTAAATGGCTTGATTTAACTAAGTAGTTTAATGCTTTATTTCACTTAGTTCGTTCATTCATTCAGTTCATCCACAAGTTCAACATCTCAACGTTCAACAATAGGTTCAAAGACATTTTTCAAAGCTTTGTTTGAACCGTTGAACCAAAACTTGGTTCAACATCTTGGTTCAATGAACAAGTTCAACACTTTATTTCATTTAGTCGGTTCATTCAATTGAATCATCAGCTTGAACCATTTTTGGTTCAAATCCTTGGTTTAAGCAATTAGTTCAATGAAATGGTTCAACTATTGTTTCAAAGGCAAGTTCATTATGTTTGGTTCAATGCTTAGTTCATCGGCTTGTTTTCATCCAATTGAAATATCGGCTTGAACCATTTTTGGTTCAACCGATTGGTTCATCGCCAAAGTTCAAAGGGGTGGTTTAATGCAAAAGGAAACTTCTCAAAGGACAAGTGCCCTTGCGGAAGACACTTAATCAATAAAAGCACCCTTCGAAAGGGTCATTTTTCAAGGAAGCCAAAAGGTAATTATTTTAGATTTGTTTAAGGCATTTAAAATTGGCTAAGAAAGAATTCCTTCATAATTTTGTCCAAAGGAATTCCTTTAGACAAAAATTCTGAAAGAATTCTAAGTGGCTATAGGTGCAAGAAATCTAAAGACCAATCAAAGACTTTGCGGAACAAATTTCAGCAGACTTTTATCCACGGGAATTTTCCCCGAGAAAATTATCCGTGGGAATTTTCTATGAAACAAATGTCCATGGAAATTACCTCTGGGAGAAAACACCTAGGAATTTTCCTGAAGGATAGTTTATGGGAGACTCAAATATAAAGCTTGGGGATTTGTCCATGGGAAATACCAAGGCAAAGGGCTATCGAAGGACCCCGAACGGCAGGTGCCCTTGCAAGGGACTCTCGACAGCCAAAGTAAAGGGCTCTTTCTAACCCATTCAAGGATCATTTCTTAAGACCCAAAATGAAAAATCCAAAATTTGAAAGAGAACTAAGGGGTGATGTGCTTGAAGACATCAAATTCAAGACAGTGGACTAGCCGTTGAGAGCACATTGATGGGCATATAAATGTCAATTTTAAAGCCCATGAAATAGCTATTGATACTTTGGATTTATAGACCTGAATGCATTCCAAGAATTCAAGATCAAAACCAATAGAAAGTGAGGAAAGACATAACAATGAATGAATCCAGGACTTGATTCAATTAACCAGAAAAGGAGGAAGATGAAGACAAGATCAGATTGCCAAGTGGACATTGAAAGTTGCAATCTTTTAATTACATCTGCATTGAGAAGATCAAATGGGTAAAAGGCCCCAAAGTTCTAGCCTATCTTCCTAATAGTTCCTAATGCATCATGATGTATTACTATTCCTGAGTCCTTCTTGAAGTGGTTATATAAGGGACTTTCTTTCTTTGTAAATGGATCTCCTTTTTCACAATCTGAATGAAACTCTACACAAATTGATAGGCATCATTGAGACTTTGTGCTCAGTCTGTTGATCATATTTTGTTACTAGAATAAGAAAGCAAGGAAAATTTTAAGAATTTATGCTGTGATATCTTTGTTGTTGAGGAAACTGTTCTTATGTCTTTTTCCTTTATATATTTTCTATTCCATTAATTTAATATGCAGGATTAGTAAAATTAGTCAGGAAGGTGTCTTGAAGAATCAACTGTGCAGAGACTTTGTGCCCCCACAGCTGCCTTTAGTGTGTTTTTTTATTGTTGTGTAAAGGACTTTGAAAAGACTTTGTGCCCCGATTGTCCTTTGTATATTACTCTTGAGAAATTCAGGTGAAGACTTTATGCTGCATCTCAATTTACTAATTATCACATCCTTTGCTACATTTTGTTATTACTACGAGGAGTATTCTTGTGGTTTGCTAAATAGTACTTTTGAAAGAAGAGGAGTACTATTTGTCATTTCCCCCTGAGTTTTTGCTTTGATCCACACACATCATCTTTGAAGAAAGAGAGATGGATGGTTTGTCCTACCCATGAGTATTATTTTCTGCTTATATATATAGCTTACCTATAGGGAACCTCCCCTTGATGAGAGGAGAGATCAGTGTCTTTTTGATGTGGCAAAACTACACATTTGGATGACTAATCTTCCTACTTTGGCTGATCAGACCTATTTTGTTTATTAGTACGTTGATCGACAAAATATTCAACCAATTGTTTTTGGCAACTCCACTAAGAAAATACTCATTATCCATTTATATCCTATTGATTCACCTTCACACTAACAAGGAAAGAACACATAGTTTAAAGCCTCAAGCTTCAAACTAAAGCAAAGTCAAATCTTTTCCATTTTTGTTTCACAATCTAGCAGATTCAAGGTATACATGAAGCCAAAGGGCTAAAGGTATCATTGATCCTATGTTTGAGCTAGTACAACAAAGTTATTTTGATCTGTTTCCTTTGCCATCTCATCTCCAACAAACCAAGACCTTTCCTCCTACTAAATCTAGATCTCCATTACGAGACGAAGTATCTACTTCTATTGTTGATAAAGCTGTGCCTATAATTACCCCTTTGAGATTTGTTATCCCTCCTTTTTAGAATCCTATAATGGTAGTTCAAGGCCCTTGGGGTAATGCTTTTGGTCCTCTCAATCTTACTCCTCTACATGAACTTCCATGCAGTTCTAGGAAGAATTTCCCTAAATTCTATGGTGATGGGAAAGTTCATCTTGATGAACACATTGCAGCATTCAGTGTAGCTTGTGGAGTAATCGGAGTAGAATTTAAAGATCCAGCAGTTAGGATTTTTGTTGAAACACTACAAAGTACTATTGTAGATTGGTTTTACCATCTACAGGCTCAATTTGTGACTGATTGGAATACTCTTAAAGCTAAGTCTAAGGCTAGATTCAAACTTGCAAAAGATGTACATACACTTCTGGCTCAACTTACACAGATGAATAAATAGCCTCATGAGCCTATGAGAGACTTTATAGCTAAATTTGACAAATTAAGAAACAAATCCCTGTAATTTCTAGACCTATAGCTAAGAATCTCAAATGCTTTTTCATTAATTCTTAGCTACCTGAAGTCAATTTTCTCTTGAGACGTGTTGGTCAAATAGATCTCACTACAGCTCAACTTTTGGCCATTGAAGTAGAAGATGATCTCATCTTAGCAGGGAAGATAAGAAGAGATCTAAATAGAAACAGAGCTTCATCATCTTTTGAATTTGCATCTACAAGCACCATAGATCCAATGGTGCAAAAATTAGCAAATGAGTTAATTAATCTTAAGAAGCAAATGGCTTAAGGAATGTCTTCTGCTCCTACATACCGAAGGACATTCCCAAATTAGTCATATCAGGGCAATGTTGCTAGGAACCGAGGGTAATAAAATTGCCTTCCTCCCCCATAAGGAAAACTTGCCTTGGAAGCTCCTCCAACCAATTCAGCAATGGGATACCTTGAAGCAGAATTAGAGTTTTCTTTCTAGCCTGAATTGAATCGAGAAAATGATGCTGATTTCATTGAAGACAATCAAGAAAAATCAGCTGGCAACTCCCACATTGGTTTCCTGAATTACTAGGATGAACCTAGAAGCAAAGGAGAAGCTTCAGATGGATCATATGTAGTGTTTACCAGATCCAAGAACCAATCAGTCTAGCAAACTGATAAATAAAAGATAGAAAAACAACATCAACTAGCAATCACAATTGCTAAATGTGGGATAGCTCTACCTTTTCAATCAAAAGATGTGGTCATCACCCAAAAGGTAAATACATCCATTTCAACTTCACCTTCTACTCCCAATTTGCAAACCAAGCCACCTCCCATCCCTCTTAAAAATCAAAAAGTTAGAGTACCTTTCTCTGTACCTAGCTTAATTCAGCCATTTGACATAATTGATCATGTCAAAAGGATAAAAATATAGATGTCTGAATTTGAATACTTGAAGTCTAATCTAGATCAACTGAATAAACTGGTTCAATATGTTAAAAATCAAACCATCCCTATAGGACAAAAGGTTAACAAATTCTTGATTCTCCAAAGAACATGCCTATTCCAAATAATCTAGTCATTACTCCTGCAGCTACTCCTACAAAAATAGAACCCTTCTATGTTTCCCTGTTAATCAATGGCCATAAGCTAAGTAACTGTATTATAGACTCAGGCACATCTGACAATATCATGCCTAATAAATTTGATGAGTCTCTTGGTCTCACACTGACCAAGATGTTTGGGAGATGTTTCTCCATGGAGAACAAGCAAGTACCATTACTGGGGCAAATCAAAGATGCCTAATTTGTATTCGCAACCTTTCTAGATAAGAGAATTAAGATGACTATCCTGGTGGCTGACATTCCAGCATCTTATGGCATTTTTCTTGGATGAAATTTTTGTAAAGATGTAGGAGGAGAACTAAACATGGATCTATCTGAGGCAAGGATCCCTATCCAAGGTGTGATGAAGAAGCTACTCCTTGAAAAGGAAGCAAAATATGTAGTTACCAAGACATCAGCTCCTGAAGCTCAAATCCTTTTTGAATCCATAGGTATGGGTAACTACTTTCTATATACAGATGAAGAAAGACCTTCCATCTCTGATGAGGGAAAGTCTGAAGAAAAGTTAGTGTCTAATGAAATTTGGACTCTAGAATTTGATGGTAGTTGTTCCTCTACTGGTTCAGGAGCTAGGATTGTCTTGATATCTCCTCAAGGAGATATGTTTCCTTCATCCTATAAATTACAATTCAGCAACACTAAAATACAACTAAATATGAATCTCTGTTGTTGGGCATGAAGGCTGCTAAAGAAAGAGGCATCAAGTTTCTTCATGCCAAAGGGGATGCTGAATTAGTGGTCTGTCAAGTGAAAAATCTATATCAGACCAAGAATGAGAGGTTACACCACTACCATAACCTGGTTTGGGACCAAATTGAAAGCATTTCTGCCATACTTAGAGAGTCTAACAATAGAGCTAATGCCCTTGCTATTTTAGGAACTCTTTTAGTTCCTCATTCAGATTTCAAAGAAGACAAGTATACCATTGAGTTGGTCTATAGACCAAGTGTTCTTGACAATTGTGATCATTGGTAAATATTCAATGATGATCATCAAATCATTATCTTCTTGGAATGAAAAGACAATTTTGAATAGCTATATTTTGAAGGCAATGAATCTCAGAAGTCTGAATCTATTTCTGAATCTAGTTTAGATGTAAATGAAGAATTCCTATAGCTGAAAGGAAACAAAATTCCCAAAGCCTTGGTTTCTCTTGAGAAACTATTTGACAAGCATGACAGATTCGTCAAACAATAGTAAATAGATTCAAGTTTTTCTCAGAGATTTGACCAAGTAAATCTGATCAACAAAGAAAATCCCAAGATGGTCAACATTGGTAAGCGTTGCACCCCTAAAGAAAGATTCAAATTCACCTCTTTGCTCCGTCAATACATTGATGTCTTACCGTATTCTTAGGAAGACCTGAAGTCTCTCAGACCTGATGAAATTTGCCATCACATTCCTCTCAAGGCTAATTCAATGCCCTATAAGTAGAAATCTAGACAATACAATCCAAAAATTTCAAGTACTATTAGGTCTGAGATACAGAAAATGTTAAATGCTAGAATTATCTTCCCAATCCATCAGTCTACATGGATTGCGAACATAGTGCCTATAAAGAAGAAAAATGGCAAAATTTGCATTTATGTAAATTTTAAGAATCTGAATCAGTCATCTCTAAAAGACAATTACCCTTTGCCAATCATGGACCAAGTGCTTCAAACAGTAACAGGATTAGAAATGTTATCAATGCTGGATGGTTTCTTAGGTTATAATTGAGTTGAAGTTGGCAAAGCTGACCAACACAAAACTACATTCATCACACCTTGGGGTACATTTGCATATAAAAGAATGCCTTTTGGCTTAATAAATGATGGTGTTACCTTCCAAAGAGTAATGGACCTGGCCTTCAAATATGAGATTGGCAAATTGATAGTGGTATATCTTGATGACTTAACTATCTTTTCAAAGTGTCAATCTGATCATGTACGCCACTTACAACAAGTGCTAGAGCACTACCACCGAAATGGTATTTCCTTGAATCCTAAGAAGTCTATTTTTGGAGTAACAAAGGGGAAAATCCTTCGACACATTGTGTCTAAAGAAGGCATAAAGATTGACTCAGACAGAGTCAAATCTATTCAAGAGCTGAATTTGCCTACAAGTAAAAATGTTGTTCACTCTTTCTTTGGAAAAGTGAATTTCTTATGGAGATTCATTCCTAAATTTGCTGAGAAGACAAGACATATTATGAACATGATGAAAGGGAAGACTACCTTCAATTGGACTAAAGAAGGCAAATCAACATTTCAAGACATCAAGACTGCCATTTTTTATGCCCCTACCTTGGTTTGTCTAGATTACCACAAAGATTTCATCATGTACAACTATGTGTCTGAGCATACTCTTTTAGTGATTCTTGTTCAATAAGACAAATAAGGTATGGAATCCCCCATTTATTTCATGATTTTCCCTCTTAAAACCTATGAAATGAAGTATTCAAATATAGAGAAGCACGCCTATGCATTAGTAAAAGTAGTCAAACATTTTCGCTTCTATATTCTAAATTCACATACTACTACCTTAGTTCCTGACACTATAGCCAAGTCTATATTAACTCAATAGGAGTTTGGCACAAAGAGAGGTACTTAGATTCCAAATATCTAAGAATTTGATCTGGATATCAAGCTGACAAATTTGGTCAAAGGTAAAGGCCTTTGCAATTAATGGCTAATAATAAGCTAGAAGATACACAGTGTGAAGAAGTTGAAGTGGAAGATACACCAATAGTCCTTTTTGTCTCCACTACCAATAAATGGTATTCAAATATTGCCTATTTTATGACTGAATGTCTTGCTCATTTGTCTTACAAATAAAGGAGGACTATCAGGTTGAAAGCTACCAATTTTGTCCTTTGGGATAACGGCTTGTACAAGAGAAGCATAGATGGAGCATTCCTTCACTGTGTAGACAAAGAACAACAAATCCAGCTTTTGAAATATTTACATAATCTGGCTTATGGAGGATATTTTTCTACTCTTATGACTACTCACAATATTCTATGAGCCAGGTATTACTGGCCAACTCTTTTCCAAGATGCACATAAGTGGGTGAGGAAATGTGAACTTTGCCAACAATTTGTTGGAAGACCCAAGTTGGTTGCCCTGCCTCTTAAGCCAGTAATCATAGAGGACCCTTTCCAGCAATGGGTACTTGATTTTATTGGGACAATAAACCCACCTTCAAGTGCTGGACATGATTATGTCCTTACATCAAGTGATTATTTCACCAAGTGGTAGAAGCAATCCCAACTAAGCATGTTACTTCAGAAGTTGTATGCAACTTCCTCAAAGAGAATATCATTTCCAAGTTTGGAGTTCCACTCAAAAAATTTATTGATAATGTAGCTTATTTCACCTCTCAAGAGATTACGCAATTCTATTTTCATTATGGAATTACACTCTCTCATTCTTTTGATTATTTTCCACAAGGGAATGGACAAGTTGAGTCCAACAATAATAATTTGGTAGCTATTATAAAAAAGATAGCAGATGATAATCAAACGACATGGCACAAAGCATTGGTTGATGCTCTATGGGTAGATAGGATCACACCAAAGAGGGCAATTGGTATGTCTCCTTTTCAACTTCTTTATGGTATTAATGCTGAGATACCAATCACCTTAGAGTTACCAGCCTTGAAATTGGTGAAGGCCATTAAAGATCAGACATATGAGAGTTCTCTTGACAAAAGAATCATGTGCCTGACTTAGCTGGAGGAATAGAGAACCATGGTGGTGGATATAATTGCTGCTCATCAAATAATGGTAAAGAAACTCTTTGATCAGAAGGCCAAAAATCATGATTTCTAGATTGGGGATCAAGTCCTACTGTGGGACAAAAGAAGAGAACCAAAGGGGATGCATGGAAAATTTGACTCCCTTTGGAGAGGCCCATTTATAATTCATCAACACATTGGTGAAAATAGCTTTCTATTAAAATACCAAGATGGCACACTCTTTTCTCTGCCCCATAATGGGAAGCATTTGAAACACTTCAACTCTTGAAGTATCAGATCATTACCTCTGTATATATGTATATTTACATAATTTTAATTCTATTTCTTTTTCTTTTTTTTTTCTTTTTGATGCCTTTCATTTTTGGGTAGCGTGACTCTGAATCCCAATGGTACACATGAAGACACTAGATATTCTGTATTCTACTCCTTTCAATTCATTTTGCAATTGATATAAGTTCCCCAATTGGAGCCAGCTATTGTCCCCCAAAAGTAGCAGTCAGTTTTTGGGACAACATTTGAACTATTTTGGTCTTACAGACCAAAAATTGTTTCTCTATTTCCAAAATTTGTCCTAGACATTCAAATTCCTCATTTTCCATGCTTCTTAGAAAATCTATGGACTCTCTAGGTCAAGTTCAATGGGTTTTACATGCTGACTTCTACGGATTTTGTTTCTATAGACTCTACAAGTAAGTTCAACTATTGGTTCAAAGGCTTCTACAGGTGGTTTTAGTCAAAAGAATCAGTTTTCAAACACTTAGTCATTTTTTAGGATTGGTTCATAGCTTTAGTTCAATCAAAAATCTCCATCGGTAAGCATCTGAGTGCAAAAAAGAGACTTGAACCATTGAACCGTTGAACCATTGAACCACTTTGGTTCAAAGGTTCAACGGGTTCAAGGTTCAACAAGTTCAATATCTTTGGTAAGATCTAATCACTTCATCAAGGTTCAAAGTTCAATCACTTCAATTGGTTCATCAGCTTCAAGACACTTGGCCAAATCAAGGCAGCCTGAATCATTGAACCATTGAACCATTGAACCACTTTGGTTCAAAGGTTTAATGAGTTCAAGGTTCAATGGTAGGTTTAACCAAAGGAACATTTCAAATGGCTCAGTTTAACTAAGTGGTTCAACACTTTATTTCACTTAGTTGGTTCATTTTTTTAGTTCATCTGCAAGTTTAACATCTCAAGGTTCAACAACAGGTTTAAAGACATTTTTCAAAGCTTTGTTTGAACCCTTGAACCAAAACTTGGTTCAACATCTTGGTTCAATGAACAGGTTCAATGCTTTATTTAATATAGTCAATTCATTCAATTAAACCATCAGCTTGAATCATTTTTGGTTCAAAGCCTTGGTTTAACTGATTGGTTTAACAAAATGGTTCAACTATTTTCTCAAAGGCAAGTTCATTATGTTTGGTTCAATGCTTAGTTCATCAGCTTGTTTTCATCCAATTGAAATATCAGCTTGAACCATTTCTGGTTCAACCAATTGGTTCATCACCAAAGTTCAAAGAGGTCGTTCAATGTAGAAGGAAACTTCTTGAAGGACAAGTTCCCTTGCAGAGGACACTTGATCAATAAAAGCACCCTTCGAAAGGGTCATTTTTCAAGGAAGTTGAAAGGTAATTCTTTCAAATTTGTTTAAGGTATTTAAAATTGGCTAAGGAAGAATTCCTTTGGAATTTTTTTTGAAGGAATTCCTTTAGAAAAAAATTCTGAAAGAATTCTAAGTGGCTACGGGTGCAAGAAATCCGAAGACTAGTTAAAGACTTCACAGAACAAATTTTAGTGGACTTTTGTCCATGAGAATTTTCCCCAGGCAAATTGTCTATGAGAATTTTTCGTAGAACAAATGTCAATGGAAATTACCTATGGGAAAAAATGCCCAAGAATTTGCCTAAAGGACAGTTTGTGAGAGACTCAAATAGAAAGCCCAGGGATTTGTTTGCAGGAACTGCCAAGGCAAAGGGTTGTCAAAGGACCCCGAAGGGTAGGTGCCCTTGCGGGGGACTCTCAGCGGCCAAAGTAAAGTGCTCTTTCAGACCCATTCAAGGATCATTTCTTAAGACCCAAAAGGGAAAATCCAAAAGCTAAAAGAGAACCATGGGGTGATGCACCCGAAGATGTCAAATTCAAGACAGTGAACTAGCCATTGAGAGCACATTGACAGGCATGTAAACGTCAATTTTAAAGCCCATGAAATAGCCATTGATCTTTTAGATTTACAGACCTGAATGTATTCCCAGAATTCATGATCAAAACTAGTAGAAAGTGAGGAAAGATAGAACAATGAAAGAATCTAGGACTCAATTCAATTAACCAGAAAAGGAGGAACGATGAAGACAAGATCAGACTGCCAAGTGGACATTGAAAGTTACAATCTTTCAATTACATATGCATCAAGAAGATCAAATGGGTAAAAGGCCCCAAAGTTCTAGCCTATCTTCCTAACAGTTCCCAACACATCATGATGTATTACTATTCCCGAGTCTTTCTTGAAGTGGCTATATAAGGGACTTTCTTTCTTTGTAAATGGATCTCTTTTTTGACAATCTGAATGAGACTCTACCCAAATTGATAGGCATCATTGAGACTTTGTGCTTAGTCTGTTGATCATATTTTGTTACTGGAATAAGAAAGCAAGGAACTTTTTCAGACTTTGTGTTATGATATCTTTGTTGTTGAGGAAACTATTCTTATGTCTTTTTCCTTGATATATTTTCTGTTCCATTAATTTAACAAGCAGGATTAGTAAAATTAGTTAGGAATGTGTCTTGAAGAATCAATTGTGGAGAGACTTTGTGCCCCCATAGCTGCCTTCAGTGTGTTTTATTTTTATTGCTGTGTAAAGGACTTTGAAAAGGATTTGTTCCCTCATTGTCCTTCATATATTACTCTTGAGCAATCTAGGTGAAGACTTTGTGCTGCATCTCAATTTGTTGGTTATCACATCTTTTACTACATTTTGTTGTTACTACTAGGAGTATTCTTGTGGTTTGTTGAATAGTACTTCTGAAAGAAGATGACTACTATCTGTCATTTCCCATGAGTTGTTCCTTTGATCCGTGCACATCATCTCTGAATAAAGAGAGATGGATGGTTTGTCCTATCCATGAGTATTATTTTCTACTTATATATATATATATATATATATATCATACCTATAGGGAACCTCCCCTTGATGAGAGGAGAGATTAGTGTCTTTTTGATCTGGTAAAACTACACATTTGGATGACTAATCTTCCTACTTAGGCTGATCAGATCTATTTTGTTTATCAGTATGCTGATCGACAAAATATTCAACCAACACATCTTATATTAGAATATATCAATAATAATAATAATAATAATAATAATAATAATAATAATAATAATAATAATAATAATAATAATAATAATAATAATAATAATAATAATAATAATAATAGTAATAATAATAATAATAATAGTAATAATAATAATAATAATAATAATAATAATAATAATAATAATAATAATAATAATAATAATAATAATAATAATAATAATAATAATAATAATAAATAACTCTGAATATTATTTTCACACCTTAAACTAATTAATTGCCAACAATGAAGAAATCATAATCAATCACACAAATTTGGAGGAGAAACACATTAACATAGTTTCATTATAATCCAAAAGATTTATTGTTATATTGATTAAAATTCTAACTCCCTTTGTAATGGGAGAGTTACCAGTATATATATAATTATAGATGGGTTAAATCAATCTCCAAATTCATCTAAAATGTTTTAATTACATATTAATAACTATAAAAATAGTTATATTTCAATGCAGACTCTGCATGTACAATTCAAAATGGCCAAAATTACATCTATAAAATAAGACACATAAAAAAAATCATGTAACATGCACATGTTACAAAATTACACAACTAATACTTACATGTATCAAAAGTATAAAATAGAGGAAAGATTTAGTTACATGATTTAACTCTTATACAATAAATACATATAATATTATCTGAGGAAGCTAACATTTACTTGACATTGGAACTTGCATTTTCAAGGGAGTAACACTTGAATTAGATAATAAATCACGAGTGGCAGGTAGAGTTGAACTAAAATTAGTTGTTGTAGCCTATTTATTTTCCTCTAAGTCTAGATAACACTTGTATGCTCTATAATATTGAGCATTGGTTATGTCTAGGTTGATAATTGATTGTCTGTGTACCCTAGGAAATTGCATGAGTATGCATCCATGCTCTCCCTTTGAATTTATGAAATCAACTTTTATGATTTGAAACTTTGTTTCCTTCTTCCTTTCAAAACTAATCTCTTATGTAATCTCCTCCCTTGTGCATCCTTACAGACCTTTCTTGAAATATGTAGCAATTTTCCAGAGTAACTTATCAAAATTGGCTCTATTAATCAATTTTACTCAAGTGGCCCTTGCTTGAGACAATTTAAATTCATGTAAAAATTGTACAACTTACCTCTCATGATCAACCAATTTTTGAATTAAGGCTTGTGCACTAGAAACCCATTCACAAGAGTCTTATGTTAAAATAACTACCAAGTTGAGGGCATTGGCTTCCTTAATAGGTGTCTTTATATCTAAATCTCTAAAGGCCTTATTTGTAGTGCAATTCATGAGGAAGTTTAATTTACTTCCATTGTCATTCAAACAACTAAAAAATTTAATATTCTTAGTTAAATAAAGAGACATTTCAATATTCAGTATATTCATAATGTCAAGTATGTTTTATAGCCTAAGGGTTGAATTCCACCATCTATTTCCCTAGGGAAATGCACAAACTATTTTTTCTCTAGCACCTGATTTAATTATTAGTTAATATAATACCTAACATGATCAATTCCTCTATGGATTTCCAATAACGCCTCTTTGTGTGTCTCCAAAAAAGTCACAAAATATCTATTGTATGGAGACTACCCAATTCTTCTTTTTAGATAAGGAAAATAAATATTGTCTCTCTTCAAGAATTAGGTCTCTACTAGATGAATATTTTATATTTATCTTCCTAATAATTTGAACTATCCATCTATATTTTTAAAAATGAACTAATTATGGAAAGATCTTATCATTTCTTCAAATCTTGTAGATCACACAATGAAATTTTGGTTAGCTATGTTATATTAGGGCATATACAAACCTAGCTAAGTGGATTGGATAGATGGTTGTGCACCCTAATAAAAAAATAGGCACTCCTATATCTTAAAATATAATTTGTTATCCCTAGTATATCTTTTCAAAACATGAGAAGTTGTATTAATAGGACTTGCAATAGCTACTACAGTAGTTTGTAGATACAACACCATAGTAATCTCTAGATATTATTGAAAATAATCAATGGGAAGGGTCAATAGGAATTATATAAGGTAATATATATATATATATATATATATATATATATATATATATATACAAAAATAATACTAGGGGAATCTTATGATTCCTTAATTTATATTCATGCCTTCCCTTTCAGTCCTTAGAGACTCATGATATTGGCCTTTGTAAGCTCTTCCTCCTCATCTTTTTATGGTGTTTCTTATTCACCCATAGGTCTCTCTTATGACACTATCTAAATATTTGAACTAACAGGTGTCCCAATTATTTTAGGAAATTTATCATGAGATTTTTATCCCTTTTAATCCTTAATTCTTGTCCTATAAATTAAAGGAGTATCCTTAAGAGTAATAATAGATGAAACATCTACATCTAAATTTACAGGCACTATACTTATATTAGGAATGTTGGAGTGTGAAGAGTCAGAAGAATCAATATTAATTAGCTCCTTTGCTTCTCCAATAAAGTTTTTTATAGTAGTAGCCTTATTTTCATCTTGTTCTTACTTCACATTTGCCATTACATCTTGGAAATATGCCAAGGAATGTTCCATTTCTAGTTAAACTAGTTGAGAGGGCTACAAGGACTATAATCAATTAAATCCCATCCACTTGAAGGTAGAAATTGAGTTTGAGCCTCTATAAATATGAGTGATGGGTTATTTTTGATTACCCTCTAAAGATCCATCCACCCAAATATATGCATGATTTTTATTACCTCAACATCATCTTTGGCATTTATAAATATGAAGTCATGATTGTAGAATACATAATTGTATGGGATGCCCAAGCTAGTGACATGCTTATATATTTGGCTTATTAGGGCCCAATCCTAGTGTGGCAAAGATGCCAATGAGTAAACATCCCTTATGACTACAACAACACAAAAGTGATTCCTATTCATGTATTTAATTTGGCCTAAAAGTAAATAAGATACATGGAAAAGTCCTTTATGCTTATTTCACATATCCTCATCTATGTTCTTCCATATCTGATATGTCATCTCCTATTCTACAAGCTTGTATTGAACATAATTTGTAAAGAACAAGGGTGAAACCTTAGTTTCATCAATCATTATTAATATATAGTTTAGATAAATCCAATATTCTTCAATTGGCGTTAGGGTATTCTTGATAATATCTAAGACTCAGGGTAGTGGTTCCTCATGGATGGCCTTCTAGAGTTATGGATAAACATTCTCAAAAATTCAAACTATATTCCACAAGTAAGATTAAATGTGAAAGAAGGAATAAAAATCACATACCATATTCATTAGGAAACTTGGGTCTAGGATTGAAAGTGATCCATTGTGCACATAGATCATATCCATGACAACATCCAACAAGTAAGACATAATAAATAAGTGAATACCAATTGGCATCTTATCCTTTTTAAACATTTGATCCTAAAGTTTGATAATAATGATCTCACCTAATGAAAATGTCATTTTTTATGTCAATAATAAGTCCATTAGTGGTACCCACTCAATTTGAAGATAATGGATGTTGACACACCCATACAATCTATTCAACAAAGGCATTTCAATTCAAACTCCCATTCTAAACATGGTGATTGGAATTGGAGAAATGTATTTAAGGCTTACATTATCTCTTGGTATTATCCACCTTCTCAATACATCTTTATCTATGTTACTCTTTATTCACAATGTGATCCCTATCCCTTTATATGTGACATATGTGAGCATAACCCATAGGTACCTTTGAAAAGCATCCCCTAAAATATAGGCCATGAACATCCTATGGTTTTCATGATGAAATAATCCATTATATAGCTTTCTTATGAATAAAAAGTCCCAAAGTATGTCCATGCAAGGCATCACTTCACACTTTACTACTGTGAAATGGAATTGTTAACATTTTAAGGGTATCAAGTCTACCACTAGCTATTTTATTTAGCTATTATTTTTTAATCAAATGATTGGCACCAACATTCTCCATAATGTATTGTAATTTTTTTTAATTTGAATATTTACTTTCAAACACATTTGATTTTAGGATTGTATCAGTAAACTCAATTTAATCCTTAATTGATAAGTTTGATAGTCGTTGAGCTCCCTTGTATGCCTCAGATGATAAAATCATTTAAAATTTCTAGATCACTTGTGTTATTCATGTGATAATTCAACTAATAGTTTACCAAACGTAATTTATAGGCAAACACAAAATTATAGCTTTGATCTCTTTGTGGAAAGCAAGTATGTTTAGGCTCATTGATACCAAATAAGAAGGATATTTATTCAAAATTCAATCATATAGCTTAATGATGTCTTCTTTAATTATAATTTGTGCACCATTAATATCTAATGGATCTAGGATTTTTTTATTCATCTACTTCAAATTCAGAAAGCAAGTATGCTTAGGCTCATTAATAATAAATAAGAAGGATATCTATTCAGAATTCAATCATATAGCTTAATGATGTCTTCTTTAATTCTAATTTCTGAACCAATAATATCCAATGGCTATAGGATTTTTTTAATTCATTTAATAGGTATGTCACATTTACATCTTATCTATTAAAAAAAATCAACACTATTATCCCTAGATAAGTGTCTCTCCATCTTTATTTTTGTGTTGATGTAGTTTTGCCATGTGACGCAATCTTAGAAGTTATGTTGTAAATTTTGTCAATTTTTGTTTATTCAAATCATGCAATGAAATTTTTGAAATGCCAATGATATGTAAAATTTTCAAAAACCAAAAGACATGAATACCAAAACATATGAGAACCAAAAGTCGCAAATACTAAAATTTTCAAAGCTCTAAAATTTCTAAAGGCCAAAACATGTGAATTTTAAAAAAGATGCCAAAACCAAACTCCACAAGGACCAAAACACATAGGATTTTCATAATTTAATTGTCTCATAATTTAAAATATATCCTACATACATGTAACAAATATGAAATTCATTAATATGTTAGCCTGAATAAATCACACAAAGTAGAAAAAAACTCGATATAGGGAAAATACAAATTGCAATAACATAGAGTTATACACTTATAAATAAGTAGCAACATGGGAATTAATAAATTCCAAAAATAAAATGTTGTTGATCACCCACATGATTGGAAATGAAAATGATTTTCAAATCAACAACCAGGATTTCAAAAAATAATGGACCCCTGTTCAAAAAAAAATCATAGTGAGGTGTGATGAATACAACAAGTTTCATGAAATTTATCAAAGGTTACATGTTAGATTTATGACATATAGGGAATCTTGGTATAGTTTTTAGGCTATATATTTATATTCCTTTTCATTGATCATTCATTACTACTTAGATTATTTATACATGTCTTGATCTTATTCATCCTTATTAGAGTGTTATTTATTATGTATATTGTGTTTTGTTACAATATATGATGACATTAATTGATTATGTAGACTAAATATAATTACTTGATGTTTATTTTATGATGATCATTATAAAATTTACTAATCATAGCTATTTTATATGATGCATGTTCTATTTTATCTAGCTATGTTGATTATGATTTGTCACATCATGTTTTAGTTTATTAGAGGATCCTCTAGGCCATATCAAGGTCATTCTATGTCTGTGATAGGTTGGATTTGAGTCTTATGTTATGTTTTTTTTGGTTATGAGTTATTCACTATAATTTTATGAACATGCACATCTTTACATACATTTACATATCTTTACATGGAACAAGTTGACTATCACTATATGATTTGTTTTTTGATTCCTATAATTCATATTTATATAGTGTGTTATCTATTTATACTTAAAGTTTCCATGATATATATCATGCATATAATATAAATATAATTATCACGTAATTAATTAACTTATATATATAAATATGACACCTGTTTTCAAATTATTTGTCATTGTCATATATTGTGTGCAAATGAAAAATATCTTATTATTCCTTGGATTACATGTTTCATATGTGCTTACAGTGTTTAAAATATTTCTATGAGGACATATATTAATATGTTTTTGTACATATAATTTCATGATTATAAATTTTATATTTAACATGATGTACATAAATTTTTAATTTGACATGATTAATTTGTAATATTAATCCCATATATCAAAAAGGGGAATACAATGGAATTATTTTATATACTCATATATCTAAGATAGACATTTTCCTATTTATAGACATTATATGTTTTTTGTGTTAGTGTATTAAATTAATTATACATTTTTATATTGTTTTAATACGCACATTCAATATTCATTGTAATATAATTCATGGATAATCACTAATTAGCGAACACTTATACAAAAGCTATTATTAGAAAGAAGTATCACTCAAGTTCTTAACTTGACTGAATTATACTATAAATAGTAAATAATTCTCTCTAATAAGACTTTTTCTACATGTATGATTTAAGTTTTACTTACTATTCAAGTTAACTACTCTCTAAACCATATCACTAGCCCCTTTATTATCTATATAAAGGAATAGAAAGAGTTTTTGAGATAATCACTATGTTAGAGAGTTTCATTTTGTATTATACATTTTTTATCTCCACCCTTGATTTTCATAATGTATCCTTTTAATTTATAATATTTTTCTTCATTTATCCAATTAGGATTGACTTATGTGGGTTGTGTAACTTGCATCAAATCTAATGTCTGACTTCATTCATGACATAATCCCACATAATATTTGGGTCCAGCCTATTGATCTCTAAAAATTCATCTTCATCTATAGTGTCACCTAAGATTATGTAAAAAAATTATCCCAATTTATGTCTCTCTTTTTCATCCTTATCCATTTAGATGACTAACCTTTAAACCCTATGAAGCCTATCTAACATGGGCTCTATAATTAGTGTGCAGATGTCACATAAGGTACCTTCATCTTTGAGATCCATGTATCATAATGATTCTTAATATTTATAAGTGTGAGATTCCATTAAAACTAAATTTACATACTCCTTGTACATATCCTAAACATTGTGTGCACTCCTAACTTTGTGCCAACTTTTAAAAGAATGTTATTTTACCAAAATGTCATATTATTCTTATATGTGTTATTTATTTATCTTACACATTGATGTGATAAATAATTTTTTGTGTGTTATTTATAGTTTATTATCACTCCAAATATTTTGCCTTTTATATTTGTAACTTCTTCTAGAATCATAAAAATTAATTAGATCCCCTATATGAATATACCCCCTTTAGTTTTAGCCTCATTAGTATAAAAATTTCAAAATTATTCTTCAACCATTACATTGTGATATAAGGTGATACATACATAATGGGGTTTAATATTTCATCCAACATCATTTCCATAATTATATTTGTTCTAATTAGACATATAACTAGTTAGGTGATTGGTAAAACAACATGATGAGTCTTTATGGTGTATCCTTGACTATAAAAATATGATTTTGTAGAAAATATTTTACCATAATTTGGATTGTAAAAAACTAATTAAGATATATATTTGAGTTTAATTTATATTATAAATTAAAAAACTAAGGAATAAAAATGAATGTAAAATATTGAAACTGATTTGACAAGTGGCATGTGGTAAATATAAAAGTTCTAAAGATATCCAAATACTTAATTTTCATAGTTCACTAAATAACTATGAATAAATTTTAATAGTGAGAAAGGGATGAAATAAAACCTATGATTCACTCAAATCTATAACTAACTATCTATGCACATAAAGTCACTAATGTTAGCTTGAGGTAGATTCATGAATTATATAGACTAAATATGACATTACTATCTTTAGGGGATTTGGATATTTGTGACCATATAGTGAGTTAAACCTAATTATAATACCTATGTGTGTGTGATATTGATTCATGAATATGTGTGAAGATCAATAAATATATACCCTTCTCATTGAAACAAAACATGTACTTGTGTAGGTTAGAAACTTGTAACAATCTAAGAAGTGTATTGGGCTAAGCTAACCCCAATATCTCCCATTAATGATTGAACACTACTTATGTATATAATACTCTTAAGAGTGAAATAAATTCACATGTATTTCTTCCCCTTAATATGAATGTGGAATTGTATTCCTTTGTTATATGAATGCATCCACACCTAAATATGGTCATGCGTACTTCATAATGCTAATTTTTAACACATCTTAAATTACTTATCTTATGAACAAATATATGAATATTGTTTGAAATTTCTCTATGAAATTTATATATATGTTTGATTGACCCTCTATGCACCATAATTAATAAACATTATTTTCCATGTGAACATTCAAACCATATCATATCACTCTTAGGTTTGTTGGTAATCTTAATAAAATTATCCCTTATTCTCTAGGATAGGTATATGCTAGCTATATAGGTCCATTTTTATGTACATGTCCATCTAAGGGAACTTGTCCTACACCATATAATTTCTAGTTTCAATAAACAAATCACTTGAATTTACCAAACATTACATAGGGTCATATAAACTAAATTGGTAAAATATTTCATTATAAATACAAATAAAAGGTTGTTCATTATTACTAGCTTGTAAATATTTATTGAGTACATATACACTACTACATATTGATAAAATATATCATATTATTCCATAAATTGAAGATAATTCAGCAGGATTAGTCACAGACCAAGTTTAGGAAATTTCAAGAGTTATTAATCTCAATTTTCGTAGCCAAATTTATAACTACATACATTGAGTCAAAGAATACAATTACACAATCACTCTATTTCAGATAATTACATGTGTTTTTATTCCCTCATCAAAGTATTTGGAAACATATACAACATTCAATCATGAAGTGGGTGATTGGGGTTAGCTTAGTGCATTACATTCCCCCTCACTTTTATTTTTATTTTTATGAATCTCACAAGATCCCTATGGTTTCCAAGTAAAGAGGAGTAAGAAAATGATATCTAAATGTATCAAAAAAAATTGAAGTATCACAACCCATTTAAAATACACAAATGTAGAAGGATAAATAGTCACTATTTTGCCATAGTCAATAGAGATAAGTTCACAATTAATGGACACAATCATAATGCATTGTTGTCCATGGAACATGGACATGTTTAGAAAACTATTTCATCTTTGATGTTTATACCAACTATTTACAACCTTTTTCATGATAATTATATTCTAGACATAAAAAATAATCAATAAAAATCTAGATATAAGATAAGTTATTTTCATTCTAGTGTTTTTTGAAAATAATATTTTTCTATATTCATCAAGTTAAAATTTAAATTATTTATAAATTATATATCTATAGCATTCTGATATTTCACAATTTTTTTCTATTAAAAAATTAAATAAAAATGGGGTAAAATAGATTCGCCTATAATTCAACTTTAAATACTTGACAATGTTCACTATTGACTTGTCTTGGTGTTATTCAAACATGGCTAATGACCACTTCTAGTGATTAATTTTAATTTTAGGAAGAACAGGGAAAATATTCTCAATGGGGAAAAATGTTTAGATGCTTGATAGATATGTGCATGAACAAGTATCATGCCCCACTATATTTGTGCCAATTGATATATAATGCTACACATCTATATGTTAAATCCAAAAACATGTATCTCAAATGTATTTCCTTATGAAAACATGTATTGTCTATTATTTTAAATTATGTGCTCATGCATGGCATGTGCACTCAAGTGTATATGAATATATAATTTATAACTCATGTATTTTTAACGTAACTACATATGCATGACATATGCCAAAATTATATGTATTAATGTGTGAATATCTATTAGATATCTAAAAAAATATTATATATAGTCCATTATGATCTAAAATATTTATTATGTAATCAAAATATTATTTTTATATTCATATAGGGTTGTGTCTCTATGACAAGCCCACTAATATGCCACACTTTTGAGGTGATATATCTTGCATGTAAGCCACTCATCTAAATATAAGAGTTAGCTATATAATGTCATGGATAAATATTTAATCATGTGTAATCATGTCAACATATGTATAATATGTCATCATAGTGATGTATATGTCATCAATGCATGTATGTAACATATTTAATTTAAGGCATATAGGTGTCATGTCAAGATATATGTATTAATTAGGAGCACAATAGGAACAATCATCTATATAAGAACTAAATAATTCTACTAAATAAATAAGTGCATGGCATGAATCATGGCACTAAAATCATAGGGGATGTA
>JARHVA010005786.1:212500-282500 GCA_037957365.1 Torreya grandis
TAGCATCTATGTCTCCATGTATAAAACTCATATACCATGAAATTGTTGTGTATATAAAATATAATATGCCATCTAACAAACATGTGATAAATAACATATGTAAATAGTGTAGTCTAGTAGTCATGTAATGTTTACATCATGATTTTTATTTATTGAATATATTGAATGTTTTTATATTTTTAAATATATCTTGAAAATGATACAAATAAGTTGGTTAATAATTTGACCTCATTCATATTGAAATAGATATCACCCATATTGTACTTAAGATTATGTAGATGCACTTTTGCTTTTTCTACCATTTAGAATGTTCCATATTTTATAATTTCATTTATCTTAACTAATGTTTTCTCTTTATGGGTATAATTATCATTGCATTATATCCTAATTGTATTTCCCTTATGTAAGAAGGAAAGGTATTGCTTTATTTTATATACTATGCATCCCATCTATTGCAACAATATAAATCCAAATTTAAATATCAAATAATGAGTATGAGGTATGACATTTATGTATGTATCAACAACATTTCATCCACACGTGATGGTATAATAATATATATGATGGATTTTTTTGTAATTTGTGCCATATTGTAATTTAGTGATGTCATGTCCCAATTATCATAAAGTTATAATAATTCACATGGTCTACCATTTGTCTCAAAAAAATTGGGATATGTTCTCAAAAGTTACCTTATATATATGATGTAAAGGTCAAGGTCTCTTGTCATAGATGCCTACAAGATCTTATTATTGTGGTTGAATATGGTGTTATCTTGGAAATTAATGAAATATATTCTTGTTGATCCCATATTACCTTAATAATTCTTTTTCTCTCATATCATTTGAAACTTATTTAGTGGTGTTTCATAACTATTTGTGTCATGTTCCATGATTTTATGGTAATAAAATTATTATTTTTCATCTTTATGTTAAATACATCCCAATTCTCCATGTCTATTAGATGGTAATGTGACCAAGTTGTGATCAACTAACATTTAAAATATTGTGTTTTACCTATATTTAATATGTGTTAGTGGTAATGGTGTTGGTGATTTGGTATATGATGACTCCACATTATTCACTAAATTTTGCTCCTAATTTTTATGATAGTAAGAAGTGGATAATTGTCCTTCTACCCCAGGCATGCTTGAATTTATACAAGCTTGATTTAGTATTAACATTGCCTTGTGATAATTATGATGCGATATAATATTAAAAATATTGTTTATATTTTAAATGTAATCATGATATGGCATTTTTTCATTTCCTTTCCCCTTAGAATACTATGCATGAGTATGAATTTATTAGTTATCCATTTTTATTGTATATGACTAATCCTAATATTCTCCAACTTCAACAAGTGTGAACAAATTGTGAGGGTATCCATATTAATGATTGAAGTTTCACTTTCATAAAAATAATATATGTATTCTTCCATATTTCTATCATCATCATTTATATAATAATAATATGTAACCATGCCATATTTGTTTATTCTACATTCACCACAAAAGGAGGATCAGGAATGATTTCACTTTGTTCTTTATTAATTTTTTTATTGTGTTGTATTTTGGATTTATGTCTCATAATTATTTATGTGTTATTGACCTTAGTTTATTCTTCCAGATCAATATGTATGCATATGATATAATGATCTTCCACATGTGAGTGTAATTAATTATCATTGGTAGATTCTATCATCTTGAAATATTTAAAAGGATAATCTTTTATGGATAATGTGTATAAATAGACTTAATACTTAAATATGATACACTTGTGTAATGTAGATAGGACTTCCTCCATGGTATGTATCCAAGGTCTCCTCAGAATCAAGTTTTTAACATAGAAGATTAGGCATAACTTATAATATAGTAAGTACCATTTTGGGGCCTAATTTCATATACAATGATATTATCCCAATTTTTTGGTGAAAGTTTTTTTTAAATCATTTTATTCTTTGGTAAAATTTGTGGATACCCTCCATATGGATACCCAATTTTCATAATAAATTTTTGTTTTAAATATTCAATTCAATGTCACTATCTACCAACACATGTTTAACTACTTTATAATGCACTTAAA
The DNA here is from genome assembly GCA_037957365.1 of Torreya grandis. Taxonomy (NCBI): domain Eukaryota; kingdom Viridiplantae; phylum Streptophyta; class Pinopsida; order Cupressales; family Taxaceae; genus Torreya; species Torreya grandis. The sequence continues at coordinate 214,585 of JARHVA010005786.1, forward strand.
ATTAAATAAAACATGTTAGATTTTTCACTATATTTTATCGTGTGTATAAAAATTATTTTCCAAAAGTGATGAATTTTTATATATCTTTTAATGAATAAATGATAGAATAAAATGAGGTTGTTTGTGTGTCACCTGGGAGAGTTATATCACCTAATGTTTTATATAATATTTTCTTGTAAACCATTGATATTTTTTTAGAAATTGAGAATAGAGATCTTGGAATGGGTGTTATTTATTTGATCAGTTTTATCATATACTTTGGTTTAATCAAATTGATTCATGGAAGGTGTAATGGGATGATGAGGAACATGTTGCCTACATCCATTGTGTCACGCATGGTGGGGTACCCTAGATTTTTAAGTATTGAGAACATGGACCAAAAAATTGAATAGAATTCATGGGTGAATAATGGGGATGATAGTATTTAATACCATTTTGAGGTATAGGGGGAGGAGGAATAAGAAAAAATGCATGCCATTTTTATCTGGTGGTAATAGGAATAAACTCGAATAAGATGTTACAAAAATATGATTTGAATAAGGACTGAGATTATCTATTATTAATTTTAGATTTTTTAATGTATAAATATTTGATTCAAATTGCACATATCTAAGTAAAAAAATATGTACTAATTAAAATTGTGTCTTGAGTAAAACATAAAATATATGTTCATTCATTACATCCATGTCTAATTTTAAATATTATGGAAAACAAATAATCATGTCTAAAAAAGAAACCCTAAATAAAAAATATGAAACCCTAGCAAGATGAAAACTCTAATTTGGATTTTAAAACTAATTTTTTTAATTTGATAGGGTAAATTTTGTTGAAACCTAAGCTATGAAATATAAAAGTGAGGGTTTTTATTACTAGTCCCACAACCAAGAAAGGGTTTTAAACAATGGTTTCATAACCAAGAGAAGGTTTTAAGAAATGGTCCCACAACCAATAAGGTTTGAAGGATCCCACAACCAAAATAAATCACAACAAAAGGGTTTTATTGATCCGACAACCATAACAAGTCCCAATAAGAGGGTTTGAAGGTTCTAAAACCATACCAGAGCAAAAAAAGAGGGTTTGAAGGATCCCACAACCATAGCTAATCATGATAATAGATTTTGAAAGTTCCCATAACTATACTAGATCAAACAAGAGACTCCTTAGTAATAATAAATACAATCAATAGTTGTCTTTCTTCAAAAATGCTTCCCTAAAACTTTCATTTTAGAACCAATTCAATAAAATATCCAAAATAATTCTGTACTATCAAATGAACCAGGAAGGCCCATGAGAAAGCAAACAACCTATAGGAAGCTAAACCATATCTTTCCAGAGAGTGATACCCTTGTCTACATAAAAACCAAATAGAAAAATGTATTCTTTTATTAATCTTCTACCTTAGTGAAATGTTAGACTAGTCACCACTCAAAACAAGTCTTGATGAAGATTCCTCAAGCCTCCATGCACCAATGCCATAAAAAATATGGAGTATTTTTTGTGTTAAGAGGACCAAACAAATAAAGATCAATGTATCCATTCAAAAGATTATGTGGAGTTATCTATCATCAACAAGGGCACACCTAAATTCTATGTGGATTCCTCTAATATACACAAAGTCACAGAGGGTTGAACTATGGGATCCTTGATCATCCACAAAGGTAATGAAAGAACCACAAGTTATCCATAGAGAAAAATGTATACCCACTACATAGGAGACATGAATAAATGTGAGATTCCTCATAGGGTAGGTGCAAGGTTAGTTTAATACATTCATACCTAGTAGGATTTATGAAAAATAAATAGTGACAAAAATTACAACCAAGATTCTTCCATTTCCTAACATGAGAGGGAGATAACTTAACAAGGATATATGAAGATAAAATAAGACCATAAAGGGTAGAAAATAAAAACCAACCTTATAAATAGAATGATATCCCTTTAAGGTTAACTAGGTTCTAGTTTTTTGTCTTACCCAACACATTATAAACCTTGAAAATATACTATTAGGAGGCAAAAAAAATTCTACTCTAGTTTTCTCTACCAAAACACACCTCGAACCTCTAGATTTAAAAAATGGATTAAATGAAACTTGTGTTTTGGTTCTTTCTGACCCAATGGACCATTCAAAATTATGTGGACTATTTTTATTAGCCACACATATAAAATAAGACAACCATTCTATTTTAGATATTCTTTCAGTCTAAAGTCTTACCAAGCATAGTGTAAAACCATTGGATCTACCACTTAGTAAATCCTTTGGTCTATTTATTTCCCACCTATTGAGCCATTTTCATTTCTTAGGGGAAATAATAAACACATTAAAACTTAATTTAAACCCAAATATGTCCTTCACACATAGGTCCTCTAGTAGGTTAAGATGATCTAGGCCATCGAGATCTAGGTTTGAGCCATCGCCCTCATCCTCCTCCTACTACCCAATAATTTCTAGCCCAAGTAAAATTTTGAAACCTCCTCTACTCTGTTCTTCCATAAAAAAGTTTTGTACAACCCTAATTAATATATAAACTTGGATTTAATTTATATTATAAATTACATAACTTAAAAATAAATCTAAACATAAAATATCTAAACTAATTTGACAAGTGGAATGTGTTAAATATGTAAAGTGTTAAAGAGATCAAAATAATTTGATTTATTATCTCACTAAATTACTATGACTAACTTATTTTAATGATAAAGGGTTGGAATTAGGCTTATGCCTCACAAGAATATGGAATTGAATATTAATGCACATGGGGTTGTCATTAACATCAAGATGGGGTAAAAACATAAACTAGGGACTAAAGTTGGTATTAATGTCCTTGATTGATTTGGCTCTTTATGACCATACAAACAATTTATCCTACTTGGATTCACTTTTTTATGTGATTTTGATGCATGTGTTTGTGTCAATTTATATAAATTAATATCCTTGTCCTTCAAACCCTAATTTTTTTAGGGGTAGAAAACTATAAAATGTTTGGAAGTGAAATGGGTTGAGCTCACCCAATCACCCCCATTGGTCATTTATTATTTCATATGAGTCCAATACTCCAACTATATAATTAAATACACATGTATTTCTTCCCCTTAATTTAAATATGAAATTTTTATTCTTCAGTACATGAATGCACCTAGAATCTATATTTTTATACTTGAAAATATTTCCTCTACATATGGCTTGGTGTTCATCAGCTTTACCTGATGACTACTCATAATCAATTATTTGTAAGTTGGGAAGAATAAGGAAGATTGGCTCAATGTATATTAATTCACATATTTTTGGTATATATATACCAAGTGAATACTAAGTGAGGGTTTGATTGGATTTATATGAGTCCATTTAGGTTATTTATCTCACCATCAAAAAGTAATGAAAATATGTTGACCCATAGTAATGTTTTAATTTTCAAAAAATACAAGTTATTGGGAAAGGGTCTTTAACATCACCCTAAGCTAATTTTCATTGAAAAACTATCTAAGATTGACATTAACTTGTCCAAGAAATAGTAATGTGGATTTTATTGGTAGATGTCTAAGTAATATATTTAATTGGTTTGACATACATTGAAAGGTTCCTATAGATGTTTGATGATGAAATTAGGAGTTAAGGAATCATAGAAAGCATGCCCAAGTGAGATAATGGTGAACAAGAAGCATATATGTGCACATAAGACATGTATGGAAAAGGTAGGTAAAAGTGATATTTTCAAGTGCCTAATCCTAGATTTTATTACCCGAAACAACTTTATGCATCTTATTAAGCTCTAAGAATGTAACACGAATGTTGTCTCTTATATTTTTTTACCTTGTGATCTAACCAATTTTTTCAGGTTATATTTTGGATAATTCTTCCCAAAAAATATAATCCACCTTGTGTATGAAATAAAATCATTAATTTGTTGATTAATTGGGATATCCAAAGTATGCTAAGTTATATAACTCTAAAATTCCCTAGCCCTCTAGTTTCTTCCTCATACTCAGTTTCCATCTCCATGAGGTAATGCTAACACTTTCTCAACATCATATTCATGATAATTCTTGTGATTATTTTAATATTCAATCACATATTATCTGATTTTCAAATCTAGTTCCTTTCCTTAGTTCACCCCTCTTATAACTTTCATCAATGTTAGAGTGAATGGGTTGATTCTTGATGCTTCCTTCTCACCAGATGAATTACTCACCTCATTGGCATGTGGTTACACATTTGAAGAATTTTTCCATTTCATATTCTGACCTTGATCATGTCATTGATTATTCATTCTATTTTTCTCATCTATTATTGGATTACTCATAGGTGAGACATTTTTATTTTTTTCCATTCTGTTCAATTCTTAGGTTTCCTTAAATCCTTCAAATAATCATTATAGTATCTAGATTAGTTATAATAATAATATGTGTATATCCTAAATATATTACTCATGTTCTTTCAATGGTGTTGATATTATTAAATTACACAAATCTATTGCACCTAATCTTTCTTAAGTTCCCTAGTTTTCTTCTTCACCAAAATGCTATAATGAAAATTTAGCTAAATTAAAAAAATTAATGGAGAAAATAAAAATTATAGACAATCCAAAAATTATGAAAATTTAGGGTATTTTAAAAATAGGTAAAATTTAAATAAAAATATAAAATTTGGTGAAATGTAGTAAATTTAGGGAAAGTTCTAAAATTAGGGAAAAATTAAGGTAAATTTAAAAACTAGGGAAACTTTAAAAACTTCAAGAAAGGGAAAATTCAACAAATTTAGTTTTTTTTTTAAATTTAGGGATAATTTCTAAAATTAAGGTGAAATCACCCAATTTCGGGAAATTTTCAAAAATTAGGTGAAATTAGGAAAATTAATGGGATTTGATAAAATGTGGAAAATTAGAGTTTTTTTTTTTTTTTTTTTGAGGAAACTCAACAAATTTAGGGAAAATTTGGTAGAGTATAAAAACTTAAGGGAAACTTCAAAACCTTAAAAAATTATTTGAATTGTAGGGTATTTGGGGAAAATTTATAAAATTTAGTGATAATTCAAAAACTTAGGGAACATTTAACAAATTTAGGAAAATTTCAAAAAATAATGGACAATTCAATATATTTATAGAAATTTCCAAAAACTATAAGAAATTAGGGAATTTTAGGGGGGATAAAAAAAATTATAGGAAAAACAAAAAAAAGGAAAAGATCTATGATTTGTTTTTAAAATAGAATTTACAAATTTTTATCAAAATTTAACGAAACTTTAAAAAATTAGTTAAATGAGGGATAATTATAAAATATAGGGAAAATTAAATAAGTGTTGGGAAAATCATAAAATTAAGGAAATATGGTAAATTTCAAAAAAAATAAGGTAAATTATATAAATTGGGGGAAACTAGAAAAATTTAGGGGTAATTTGAAAAATAGGGTGAAATTAGCAAGAAATTAAAAAATTAAAGCAAACATTAAAAATTTTAAGGAAATTTTTAAAAATAGGGTGAATTAATAAATCTAAGGTAAGTGTAGGGTAATTTTTAAAAGTTATAAAATGAAGCGAATGAATGGACAATTCGAAAAAATTAGCAAAAATTCAAAAATTTAGGTGAAAGTTGAGAAATTTAGGGAGAATTCAACAAAGTTATGAAATTTGAAAAAAAAAGGGAAAATTAAGATAGTTTAGTGGGAGTTCAAGAAATTAATTAAAATTAAAATTAAATTAAAAAATTAGCAAACAGTTAAAAAAAAATGAAGAAAATTTACAAAAATTAGTGAAGAAGAAAACATTAATGAAAATTCTATAAATTATGAAAATTTTCTATATTTAGGGATACTTTAAGAAAATATTTTAAATTTATAAACCTCAACATAAAAATTTTGTTTTCATGTGCTAAATGTAAAAGTGCAACATCTGTTCTGGCTTCTTGCACATCTAAGGATGATGTATCTAAGATTGTGTTTGATCTTGAAAGGCTAGTATTTATTTCTTAGTCACAAATGGGTACACTACATGTTTCTTTTGGCACCATGTCATATATGTTGTCTTAACATCTTGTATAGATAGAGAAGAAAAATCAAGTGAAGGGAACCAATATGACACACTTGAAACGCTACAACAGCCCTTTCCTTTTATTTCATCATCATGTGAATGCTCATATTCAATTAAATATGTATCATCTAATTCAAAAATTAGTGGAAATTCAAAATTTTATAGAAGATTCAAAAAATTAAAGGAAGTATCAATAGAATTTAAAAAATTAAGGAAAACATTCAAAAAATATGGCAATTTTGACAAATTATATAATTTTATAAATAGGCAAAATTTGAAATATAATATTGAAAACTCCAAATTATTAAAACTATGTAATTTTATAATTATTATTTTTTATGTAAATTTTATAATTCTTTAACAATATTTAAATCTTTTTTATTCTTTTAAATTTTATATTTAATTATATTATACAATTTACATTTTTTGGATTTAATTTTTAAACCAACTTATGAGTAAAACATTATTTTATAACTAATTTAATTTCAGCATATGACCTGTGTAAAAATGTTTTGGAGATAGATTATGTTTTGTCATAGTCATTTTTTCTTGATTTTCTTAAATGTTTATTTTATAAATATATGTCTTAATTTTTTATAAAATGTTGAAATAATCAACATAGTAGTTTTTTTTAATTTTCAAGGTCTCTCATTATAAATATCATCATTGGAGGATATTATTTTGGAATGGTTTAGTTTCGACCTTTTAGGGTGATCAAGCCAACAAAAACTACTTGCAGACACTTAACTTTAGCAAGGGAAAAAAAAATCAATCCCACATGTATTTTTGTATTATAATATATATTTTCTAATATTGATATATGCATTGTGATATTTTTACATTCAATTAATTACATTTTCAATGGGAAAAGTTCCAAATATCCCAAGATTCAAATCACTCTATATGTTCTAATTATGAATGGGATGAAGTAGATTGTGTGACAAAGGGATTTTTTAGAATAAATTATTTAGTGATATTATAATTTAGTTAGTAATAAAAACCCTAACGTAGTGTATACACATAAAATTAATTGTTAAGTCTTTAACAATTTTTGTTATTGTCATCTTTTCCTTGCTTGGTCTATTCACCATTTCGCTAACTCATAATCTATAAGAGATTATTTAATGTATTTTAAACACTAAAAATATTATATAAACATCTCTATTTAAACTAAAGTCAGACCTATTTATCCCCTAGACTCCTATCAGACATGTTCCAAATGTCTCTGGTCTTCTAGGACAAGTTTGTACTTAGTCAGATATGATTGCATTGTAACCTTGTCCACTAAGCACAAACTTATCCCCCAGACTCCAAAGATTACTTTTTCAAATTTATACATTCTAAAATGGATAGCACATGCCTTTTGTACAATTATTTAATGAAAATATTAAAATAATTCACATATATAAGCACATCAACACCACTCCAAGTAAACACTTTATCAATCTAGCAATCACTTGGAAATTATACTACACATTAAGCAAAAGAGCATTATTTATTCCATTTAAAATTAAATTTAAATATAATAGTCATATTCCAAGTATAAATATTGATTATTTTATGTCAAGGGCATATAGTTTCAAGCATTTCAATCAATATTATAGCTATAGTCACATAGTTGCACAATCATGGATCACACAATCACCTTAGGAAGTAGAAATACATTAGCCTAATACCCATTTAGAATATGTAAGAAATATTTAGTTTACATAGGATTTTATAATTATATCATACCTATTCCTCAAACCCTATTCCGCCATTTGAATTTGATCTCTATTATGGTCGTTGTGTAGGAATAAGGGTTTATTTTTTTAGGTCTTCTACATGGCATATCAATAGACATAATTAAGAAACCAATCACACATTCAACCAGGACATGTTTGACATCAATATACAAGGTCACACTAAATTATTTTCATCATTTTATGGATTTTTTTATACTTAATTTAAAATCTTGCATTCATTCACAAAATAGTGCACATGTCCTTTTAATAAGTTTTTTGTCAGAGTCAACCTACATAGTCAACATAAAATATAATTTATGGATTTTTTCATATCCTTAGGATTACTTCCTATTTTATCAAATTTATACTTATGTATCATATTTTACTTTATTTTTATATCTATATATTATAGCATTTCAATTTTATTAGTTTAGATCTATTCATTTTAAGTAATTTAATAAAAATAGATTAAACACATTGTATAGGGTTAATAATGATTTTACAAATGTATATGACTATTAATTATACTATATTATTATGTCATTCACTTTGTGTGTGTGTGGTTTCATGGGTCCCTCACCTAGTAAAAATAAGAACCAAAAAAGATGAAATAAACAACATGTAGCATACCAAGAGATAATCCTTAAAACACTTCAATTTTTGGAGGAAAGTAAAGAAACATAACTCACTATGCACAAATTTTGGATACCAAAAAGGGAAAACATAAACATAATCAACATTAATTTCCCTCATAGACAAAACCCAATAGTGAATGTTTCATGTGCTAGGTTTCAACCCTCCTTCTTCGAGAAACAAGGGCCTCCTTGGTCTGTTGTGATCCATCATCTACCAAGTTCAAATCATCTATACATAGTCTTTCCACTTTTATCTTAATTCCCTTGTGCTTTTTGGATACACGATTCAATTTAAAAATTGGGTAAATACTTTAGGAATTTGTAAACACTTCCCTATAATCCAATTCCTCTTATGAATCTTTATTGAAGGAAATTAATTCATCTTCAATTAAAACGAACTTGTGTTATTGTTGTTGTTGTTGTTGTTTTTAAAAGAATTTTTTAGCCTCCATTTCCATACTTGTTTAAAATAACACATGTTGAAACTCCATGGCACGAAGATCATATCCCCTCCTTAAGATAGAGCTAGCTTCCCCCAAAATTGGCTCATGGGGGAAAATATTATCCATCACCAAATAATTCTCTATAAATTTCCATCCATGGGTCTTTTAAATTGAAAATGATAAAACCTAATAACAGTCATAGGATTAGCCATTATTGATCTTAAAACTATTTTACATTGAAGATGAATGCGCTATAGATCAAGGCCTTTATCTAAATGAATACTAGTAGATATAACTCCATTAGGATCAAATGTAAGGAATTGGTAAATATATTTATTTGCCCATTTATTTTTGAAACAAAATGAATAGTGTGTGAATTATTCTTAAAAGCCTTTCATTCAATTTCACTTAAGAAATCATGAATCATTCAAGCAAACATATATATCTAGAAAGCATAAACACTTATACACATAAGCATGAAACATAAGAACACATCACATATATGGTAAACCCTCAAGAAAAAGATAAAACACTAATATATAAAACTGGAATACAATCATATAAAATAAAAAACAAATTTAGTGAAGCACCAACTCCACATGGAACACCAACTAGTCAAGCACCCACTTGAATAGGCTTTAGCAAACACCCACTTGTAAAGAGGTAACAACCCCCTAGATGACTCAACATCAATTCATCCACTTGGTTTTTTTATCACCTTCATAAAACAATATTTCTCTCATAATATATGATTATCACCTTTTTTAGACCTCTACACTCTTTAATCCTCTCAAACTACCTTTGAGGCTTCTCTGCTCAACCAAGTCTCTACAAGATTGATTAGGTCATATGACCTTCATCTTCATATGAGGATACACTATCAAATATTCATTATATATAGTATATTATCCTATGATGGTATAAAATTTCTCCTTCTAATTGACAATATGATATATCATTTTCATACTCTTTGCTTATACAAATAGGCCTTAAATGGCCTTGTGTGTATACCATTCTTTATTCATAAACTACTTATTTATCTGCACACTCTTAACCTATTAGGTAAAATAAATAATAGGTCATATAAAATATTTTGGACATGAATAAAATTATATTTTATTCCATTTAGGTCTGACATGACTCAGTTAGGCCTCATTTCCCTTTTAGGTCTCATGGAGATGTATTAGGCCTTCTTAGACACACATTACACTTTATCTTCCTTGAAACACTTTAAAACTCCACATACAATAGGGAAATGTCATATAAAAATCAAATAGACCCCTATTGATATATTATAGGCTCAAAAAGTTATTTTAAAATGAATCACTACTTGAAACCACTCATTGATACCCAGTCTTATTAGGCATGTGTACATCAAAAATATGACTTTCAATATTGAAGCTCAAACTCTCTTAAGTTACTAAAATATGATAAAAAGATATATATAAATAGAAATTTTACATGACCTCAAGGTCATCAAAAAATTCTTTAAACTTTTCCACCCATAATATAAGGATTCATGAACACCTTTGCAACCTACTCACTCAGAACTTCTAGATTAGCTCAAAACATAGTCATGATGACATAGACCTCCAATACCAATATGAAAACATAAAAAAAAAATAAAAAAAAAATGAACATGATCCTATTAAATATCCATAACATATTCAAATATAAACATCATATGTTCTAGTGTCAACTATTTGTCTTAAAGACCAAGTTGTTGACCTCACTACACACAAACCTCACTAAGTCAGACAAGCCATTTTAGATTCATCATTTTCACCACTATAATTGACTTATACGTTCACTAAAATTTATTAATAATACATAAAAGTATTAATAAACGTCTCCATGCACTTGGTTTCATCATTTTATCATGAAAATACATTCCAATTTATCTTCTCACTATTGCCTAGTTTTTTCACTATTTGCACCATTAGGCCTATTAGTGATAGGCTAATGTGGATGACCAGTTTAGAAAATTTTAGGAGTATAAAATATCCATAAATATTATTGGACATTATAAACTATTCTCTACCTTCATCCATTCATTTTCTTACTATGTCTAGTGTAAATTTTGACTTCTATAGTAACTTCTTTAGAAATAAGCCTGTAACTCAACATTTTCTCTCTCCTTTCTCTAACCAATACCATTTGAAAGTACCTAGTATAGTAAAATATAAGATCCAATATCATACATAATCATAACAATCCATTATGTGCACTTTTGATCAACATCTTCAACATTGGGTTCTTATTAGGGTTCTAAGAGGGTTTAAACCCATTTCCACTATTAACGATCATTCATAAAGCATAGCCCCTCAATCCAAAAAATAATGCCTATAATTTTGAGATAAGGCCCTTCCAAATATATCTTTAACTAATTATTTTCCAATTCAAAGTTTTTATGAGCTAATGAGCATGATACAATCCTTTTTGGGTTGAGAACCCTTCATTATAAGCACTTGAGAGACCTCCAAACAACTTTTCATGCCTTGTCCTTCACACTATGACCTCAAACTCAATGAACAAACTTGAGAAAAAATACCTCACATTTTTAAATTATTACATGATCTAAAACACCTTTAAATATGATAATGAACCCTCATTAGGTGACACACACACTCTCTCTCTCTCTCTCTCTTTGGTCTTATATACCTTGACCTGTAAACCATATTAGGCCTTAAAATTGACCTTCATGCCTTTCTCCATGCAATATCCACTTCAATCACATATAAATAAATCTCTCTCATTATTAAACAATACCATTAATACTTCACGTTCATTTAAAATATATCATGATACCTCATTAGGTTAGGAAGGGTTTAAGAGTCGTCTAGGTCCAGACTTGGTCTAAAGGTCCTACACCTATAAGCTCACCATAAGAGTATTATAAGTGTTTTATTGTCTCATGTATATGATAAAACAACCATGAAAAACCATTAATTAATATGTTCACTCATCTCACCAATCCACCATGCTCAAACCTTGTCATAAGTTCTCTTCATGACATGACTAGGCTTAGGTTACTTAAGCACTTGACCTCAATGACCTACTACCTATGTATTTATTAATAATGGAAAAAAGAAAATACCACTCATAGACACTAAAATAATATGTTTCACACTAAACACCTTTAATTCTCAAAATCTTATCACAACATAGACTATCAATTACCTTTACTCTCAAAAACACTCTTGTAGATCTACTTGGCATCATACCTTCACAACAACCTTCAATTACAACACTATCAACTTCAAGCTGAACTAGAAACCTTTGACACTTTGAATTATGTATTAATTAAACCATAAGACAATAGTTTCCTATAAATTATCTATTTCTTTTGAATTCTCTCTTTCCTTCAAATGCATCTTGTCACATAGATTCCTATGAGGACAATAGTTATCTTCAAACATCTTCCATGATCTGTACATTGATATCAACCTTAACATCAACCAACAAAAAATAAAAATATCAACAAAAAAAACTTATTGCATCAATCCCATAAGATCATACCTTAAAGACCACTCACCATGCATCTTCACTAGATGTACCTTTACATCAATGACATCAATTAATCTTGAAAGTCACCTTGTCGCATCAAGCTCACAAGATCATACATTGACATCAATGACATCACTTCTCAATAATTTATGCAAATTAAAATAGATAACTCTTTAATATTTCTTCTCACTATAGTTTATCACTTTGTTCCCTAGTTGATTAAACTTGAAATAGCTAAAGGTCAACCCCTAAAAATTGACAAAATATGTCCACAAAACTCTTGAAGATACAATATTAATGGAATGGTGAAGAGGTTTTTACAAATTAATCATGACACGTACCCAAAAAATATATACTTGGTTGAGCTTCTAATTCCATGATAATCTAAATGAAATATCCTAAAACCTCAATTAAAAGCTGAACAAACCTAGTTTCCTCATCAACAATGGAAGATTATAGACTCAAACCCAAATTGAAGCCTCCATAAGGACTAATAATGATAGGTCTAAAAAATGATACCAAGGGAAAAATAAATTCCATGATTCCCAATAAACCATGTACATTTGTCCCATACAAAATTTCTATCCTCTTCAAATTTGAAATTCACCACAAAGAAACCCTTTATAAGGAAAGATAATGCTAGAACATGAATATTTTTGCATACCTATTTTTCCAAAATCATTAAATTACTCAAGGATATCTGCTTACCCAAAAGTTTTTAAATTATAAATTTAGTCCATATGTCTTATTATACATATTTGATTACCTCCTCTTTGAGAGAAAAAATAGGAGATTCATTAGAAAATAACATTGAAATATTTTGTAGGGAGCATTGCTCCAACTCAATTCATGTATTTGATGCATCATTGACTATCCCAACTAGGGGAAACTCTAATCCACCACCATCTATGATTTCCATACCTAATTATATGAAACCTCTAATGATTAGTGGATTCAAAGTAATAATCTTGGTGACAAGTTTAGGGGATAAGGTAGGGTTAAATCATTTTACTGTGCCCTACAAAAAGTGTCATAGCAATAAAAATGGTTCAATGATTTAATACATTTAACATAGATAAATTTTTGTCTTTCCAAGTGTTTTTTTTTGAGATCAGAAGAGTGCCTTCACTTGGAAGAGAACCATAGGCCTTGGGCCCTACTTTCCATGGTCTATTCATAGTTGTTATGGGATGGGATTGTGCCCTAGCCACTAATAGATGAGCTAATCTATATTATTAAATCCCTTGTCAAAACCTTAAATATATAAATGAATAAATTCAATTTCATTCACTCTTGGGCTCTCATTATCCCTATAGTACTCACCCTCCTTTATTTTCACAACATAAAACAAAATACCCCATTGCACACAGATTTTAACCAACCTACCTTCACCCTATCCTTCACACACTTCTATAAGGAAAGATTAATTAATTTATGACATAATATTGCTATGTTAAGTCCATAATGGCACTCACATTATTATTATTATTATTATTATTATTATTATTAGATGTATTATCATATTCAATTTATTTTAATTTTTTCAAATGTTTATTTTATGTTTGAATTCAAATTTTCATAAAAAGTCACAATTACACTACTTTTTTTATTAATAATTTCAAATTTCAGATTAATATTATAATTGTATAATATAAGAACATTATTATCTATTTAATAATATTAAATATTCTTAATTAACTAAAAATTATTATATTTTTAATATAATTAATAAAATTAAAGTCATACTTAGGTCACATTTTAAGTTTACCTAACATCAAAATTAAATTTATAATCATCATCAAATTTAAATATAGAATTAGTGTCCTAATTAAAGTCACCTTAAATTCAAATCTAGTGTTACACTTAAACTTGGACCTATTGTTGCACTTGAAGTCAAACATAATCTTAAAATTAAATTCAAAGTTAATGTCTAACTTAAAGTTAGAGTTAGTGATGGAATTAAATTCACATTTAAATATTCATCATTAGAAATTTTTCGTGCAATGAATTTTACAACATCACCCTAAAGTCACCAAAAGTGCCACCCAAACATCCCCTGCCAATGTCACCTAGGTCATGTTAGAAGGAAACATTGAGGTGGGATTGGGATGATGGTTTTGGTGACTTTATAGAGACTCAGTCTTATGTTCAAATTTTTATTTATGTTATTTAAATTCAAAATTAAAGATGACCTTAAGATGCATATCCAAATGTAAATCCAGCTCTATGGATTAAATTTGGCCTTCAAAAAATTTTTTTTGGGTGCATTTATTGCTAATTTAATGAGACTTAAAAGTGATTTAAATTATTTTAAATTATTTAATGATTAGGACTTGATAAAAGGAAAAATCATTCATAAAGTTTCATGCACAACATTGTTGATACATGATATAATTATATTAGACAAACAAAAATGAAGGGATTAAAAAAATTAAGCATTGATAATATCAACATGACTACTATTAGAAAAGGATTCCCATAATCAAAATAGATTATTAGTATCAAAATAATATTATATTTTTAGGTTACTATTGGGACATTGTAATTCTAATCTCTTCATCATATCACTATCATATTTATATATTCTATTCTACATGGTTTCTATATCTTATTATTAATATTTCCATTTTATTTCCTATTTTAGAGAAATTATGTATGGGACTATAAACTCCCTTGTTAATTATCACTCATTCTAGGTAGTTTTATTTAAAACCATCTTAAAACTTATGGAAAATATTTATTTCATATATTTAGTACAAATTTTAAATTATAAATGCTCTAAGATGTGTATTAACATATTTTTACTTGTGCACATATCTATCAAACAAATTTATTGAACCCAATCATTTTGACCATCCAAATTTGGGTTTCATGCCCTCTTTCCCTTTAAGGTTTTCTATTATTATTATTATTATTATTATTATTATTATTATTATTATTATTATTATTATTATTATTATTATTATTATTATTATTATTATTATTATTATTATTATTATTATTATTATTATTATTATTATATGATTTCTCTATGGCTGTTATTTATTTTTATGATATCATTAGCCCTAAAATATTGCATTTTCTCTATATTTATCTTATTCCAATTAATAAACTATACTTAAGACACATACTAGGTGAAGTCATCAATTGAATAGAACACATTAGTTTTGTTCAAATTATTTTACTTGGTACTCATGTTCATTTGAAAATCAAAATGTAAATTATTAATGAAATTCGTGAATCTTCTATTGATACACATGTACATGATAATGAAAATGACATATCTTGTAATTGGTAATATTAATTTTTTTTAAATGTATATATTTATGTATCCAATGCTTTTTATTATAATGATTTGAATGACAAGTACAAAACTATTACTAGAATGAGCATACATGAGAAATCTTGCTTTGAATTTTATATTTTTTATTTTCTAAACAAATTAACGCAAAAATATATTTTGTTAGTGAGGAAAAATTAATTAAATATAGATATGTAATATGTATATTAGGAAGTGCATGTTTCAACTAATAAGGACCTTTTAAATGATTATATCTCAAATACTATAGGTTATACGTTCTTATCAAGTAATAAGTCTATTGCTCATATTACTTTTACTATTGTGCCTTTTCCTTTTACTTCTACTTATATTACCATGACTATTCTTTATCATCTTTGTTTTCATGCTTATTCTGTGCCTCCTGATTCTTAACCAATTTTTTATCAAACACAAAAATGTTTCTTTTCCTACATATGTTAATTTTAATCTAATTACTACTCCACAATATGTATTGATTTAATATCTTGAATTTATGTAAAATGATTTATTAATGAATAAGATATTTCCTACGAGTGTTAAGGCGATTGGATTTACACCCTACCATTGTGATTCATGTTTCAGATTAATGTTTTGTATTACAGTTTCTTAAAAAATATTTCAAATAATATGAGCTAAAAAGATCATGATTTTTAAGCTATTACAACTTAAACAAGGACCTAATGAGCTTAATAGTAAGTCTGTGTTTGAGTTTAAAATGATGCTTACAAATATGACTAATCAAATACATATATGCAATTACAATGTAAAACCTATCAAATTTAGTTAAAATTATTATGTACAAAGTCATTTTTAATGCATATATATCTCTCAATGAACTTTGCCATATAAGTTAGAATTATGACATAAATCTTTTAGAAGGCAACATGCTTAAATTAGGACATATGACCGTACATAGAGTGAAGATAACTTTGAAGGCTAATAAAAAAATTTAAGGCTGAGGCTAATGATACTAATTTTTAAACTATTAATAAGACCAAAAAATTATTTAATGTTATACCTGAACCAGCTCACATGTTTTTCCTCCACCAAAATAGTAAAGATAATTTACATAGATATTTGAGAGTCATCATTAAGTTATTAAAAAGATTATCAAATGAAATATAATCTATTTACCTTAACAATTTGAATTTGACTCATATTTGAATTTACCTAAGAATTATGATATTAATTCATATTTTGATTATCATACATCTTCAAGTAATAAACAAATAAAATTTTCTCATTAAGCATAAGATTCAAGACTTTATTGATAAAACTAAATACAAGTGGAAGGATAAAATACAAATTTGAATGGATTGGTTGCTCAAAAAAATAAAATTTTTAAATTATTTACCAATTACCTTCCAAATAATACAACTAAATTTAAAATAAATAAATATGATGCTCACATGGTGGATCCGACCTCAATTAGTTTTTAATGCTAACATGCTAGATTTTTTCATAGGTGTGGACACATATAAATGAAACTTTATTTAAAATATAATGGATTATGGAATGTAAACCCTATTTTGTTAAAGGTTATAAGTGTAGTAAATTAGGAAAAAATAAATATAATCATTGATTTATATAAGAATTGACATAATCTGATATTCCCAAAAATAACAATGGATGACAAAAATTAGTAATTAGCTAGAAACTAAATGAGACAGATGATCTAGATAATTAAAAACTAGCACAAAATCTAATCAAGGTTTTCCAAATAGGATTTAAGTGTCAAAATTCCTTCTAGAGAGTAGCAAAATTCCTTAGATAGTAGCGTGATGCGCTAATGTTTAAGGTACTATGATATTTCCCCGCTAAAAATATTCATAAATGATTTTTGGGTTTCGTATAACAATCCATTTTAAGGATATGGTCCAAATTTAAAGTTTCTGTGATCAATACCTTTTCAGATAGATCTATTTTCCTCTAAAAACCTTTGTTTTTCATGCTTACAAGGGTTTGAATGAACACCATGATAAAAATGGGTTAGTAGGTATAAGGTGATAGAAGTGTGATCAACACCCCTATGTGAGAACTCTACCTACATAACAATACTTCAAGGAGGGATCAAGCCTGATTTAGTTCTTCAACATAATGTTTAGTACAAGTGTAATTGATTGATAGTATGAGTTCTGACTTATGTGATTTGAGTGTGCTTGAGATTGAAAATTTGAGTAATCTAAGCTTAGGATTAATGTATAAGGTTATATGTATAGTTACGATATAATAAGGATTAATGACCTTGACATGGATTACTTGTTTTTGAGTTTTTTCATGAGTATTTGCATTTAATTTCCGTCTAATGGATAAAGGGATAAAATTCATGCATTTATATTGATTCGATACTTGTGTGGAGTGTGAAATAGGTATATTTCAATCCAATATGTCTTAGGAATTGAAACTATATTTTTTAGGGTTTAAATTTGGTAAAGGACACTAACACAATTCCTTGGTCACTAACAGGGGGTGTTAGTGTCAAAATACAAGTGCTAGTGTCTAGGTGATATAACCTAGAGAACTAAGGTTCTATTTCCCTAGGGACAGGTCTAAGACTAAATATGGGATGTCTAGGGCTATGTAATACATGCATAAAATATGGATAAAGGTTGAAAGAGGCCCTAAGATAAATATAGGGTTAAAATAGTGATGGGTAGTTCTAGGTGACACTCATTGCACTCAAGTGACATTTTATATGACTACAATCACCCCCCTCCTTTATTCTATAAATTCATTAATTTTAAATGAGCAAGAAAAAATAAATAGAAACATACCTAGACTTACCTTTCAGCTGAAGCTAGTGAATCTAGGTATGAACATGTGAAGCATGCTCTATTGTACATCCTATAAATCAAACACATGTGACTTAGTTCTCACTTAAGGAATATAAAAATTAGAGATAAAACTGAATATAGAGATAATATAAATAGGAAAGGATAAAATACACCTCATTAGGTAAATTAAATAACACAAAATCATGGTGATACCCTGTGTGTGTGCATGTAGATAGTGACTAATCAATAAAGAACTTAGATTGAGATTATGGTTTGTCAAATTCCTATGTGTTGGTGGCTCAAGAACTCAATCCAATTTTTATTCCATCATTTCCCTCCCCTACATGGTGTATTTTATGTTATGAATTACTTAGATTGGACTAATGAATTGTCTAACCCTCTTATATAGGTGTGTTTTACAAGTATTGGAAATATTAGTGTATCATTCCTAATTTAGTTAAAGGGTATGAATAGTAGAATTAGTCAATAAATATGCAATAATTAATCTACTAGTTTTTATAATTTAATTAAAACTTGTATTTTTCTAAAAAATAGTAATAGGGGTAAGAAAATAAGACTTATCTAGAAACTGACCGATACAATTTAGACAAAGGCTAAAATTTACTATGCAAGACTGAGACACGATCACAAATTAGGATATGTTATTTGTTTAGTGAAAGTATAGGAGAATTAAAAATAGGACACCCTAGTGTTTAGTGTTATAGTCTATCCACCTCTACTACTATTATCTTGAATATATAAACTTTTTGGGTTTTGTTTGCTAGGTCTGTGTGACCCTAACCTGTGATGTTTTGAAATCTAAAAGTATGTAGAGATCCTTGTAGAGATAATTTTGTCTTCAAACCATAGATTCAATTGTGCTTTGACCAACTTTAATAAAGATGGGGGTTAATGCATGTAATATTCACTTAATGTTTTTACACACCCCTTATGTGGGCATACTACCTACATACCAATACTCTGAAGAGGGATCAAGACATATGTAGTTCTCCCACTTAATGTACTTTTTAAAATAGTGTATATGAAGATGAAAAATGCTAAACTAGGTGTGCTTGAGATGACTAGGGACTGGTGTAAGGATTTTAATAATCTATAAATACTATTGGATGGATGTATGCAGAGAATAGGGAAATATACTTGAGTAGTCTTGCTTGTATTCTTGTTTGCTTTGTGAAATTTGTCAACCCTCACTAAATGAACTTTGAATGAGATTTTATAAGGATTTATTTGTCATGGTTTAAATGCAATTTTGGTAGATGAGTAATTAAGTAAAAATGGTAATCTAAGCTCAAAATATGATTGGATAGGAGCATTAGAAAGGGGAGACACTAGGGTCCAGTGATATAGTCCAAGTTAGGTACTATTGTTTGGAAGGTATGAGACCTAAGGGGATGGAATAAACATGGAGAAAGGGTCCTAGCTAATCTATAATGAGGTCTTGAAAGCCTACAAATGACTAGGAATCCATGAAAAGGTGCTTAGAATGGTCATGAAAGTAAGCAAGAGGGACCTATGGGATGGATGTCATAAGTCATACTCAAGTTACCAATTTTCAAATTTTTTATGACTAAATTTTTCCCCCTTTTATTCCATTGATGTAGAAAATCAAAATACTAGGATAAAGGAAAAGTAGAAAGCACACCTGAACTTACCTATAAAGGTGAAACTAATGAAGTTGTGTGATATTGGGTGTGCATAGAGAGAACATGTTATGAAGTCTGAATATACAAAAGTAAACAAATAATAGATCATTCATTACTAGATATGCTATATTTAAAATAATAATGTATAAAGTTGGGTAAGAGAGAGATGTAAGAAATGGAATGAATACACCTCAATGGGTAAGAAAACCAATACAAAACCTATTGTGATGCTGAGTAATGCCAGGTATGTGGTCTACCAAGAGTAATATCATGAATGGATATGAGTGCTCAAATACCTGAGAGTGGATCAAGAATGTAATGGCTAAACCTTTGATTCTATCATCATCTACTAAGTTAAGCTAGGTAGTTATGTGTGTGCTAATTGAAATTTGGATTATGTGTCCAATCCCATTTAATTAGGTGGCTCAAGAATACAAAGGCTAACTAGACCTTGATTTTCATCATTGTCCCTAGGTAAAGCTATAAACTAATACTAGTATGAAATGTGTATTATATGAGATGGATCTTGAAGCCTATGAATGCTCTATAATCTGACAATGTTACATGGATAGCTGAATGTATGTTGGAAAGTAAGCCATTCTTAGCCACTATAAAAGATGGAGATTAGGCTTATATGAAAGACAATCTAAAACTAATCACTAAGATTATATTAAATCCATTCTAAAAATTTTAAGTTAGGCTTGTACAAAATACACTCCAAAATGATGTCAATGACCTATATATGGAATAAGGTATGCAATTTCTAAGAATGCTTGGGTAATGCTATACTTGGAAAGAAAAGAAAATAAATGTACTACACACATTGCCCCTAATCAGTGGTGTTTAGAACATGGATTTTGATTTAGAAGTTATAACAAATTCCCTACGTGAAATTGGAAGTAAGATCCACCATGCCATGCATAATGCCCCTACATCTAGATTCTTTGAGCAATAGTGTACTAAAAACTGCTAAGTTTTAATTGGTTTGAAAGTTGAAAATTGTAGATAAACCTACTTTTCTACCTGCTTCTTAAAATTCTATTTTTTATTTTTTGGATAGAAGCATCAAAAATAGGACACCCTAGTATCCATCATTTTTTTCCATGTTCAATGCTATTATACTTTGCTAAAACTTAAAACTATTCTAGAATCGTCATTATTTTTTGGGTTTGTTATACCTAATTTGACCTCTGATTATTGTTTTAAGTGTTTTGAAACTAATTTTTTGACTAGTAAGAGATTTGATCTCTATTACAAACCCCTTATTTGTTTCCCCCTCTTTTTAGGGTATAAATGAAGACCATACAATGACTTCTTTCAAAAGAAAGAGCCGTGCAAGTGGGTTATGTTGTGAAATACATGATATAAAAATGATAACTGGTAAGATATATTAAGTTATAGCTTAGTTTGTAAAGGATATTTTTTAGATCAATAAGGGTATGACTAAATAGATATAAACATATAATAGTATGTTTAATATATAAAATGAAACTAGAACTAGAAGTCTGGTTAGTTGTTAGTTGGCAAGGAGGGATTGAGTATGACATCCATCATGGCATCCAAGATAGCAAGATAATACATGATGTGTATCATGGCATTTCAAACAATGAGAAGAAAACAATCAAAAAGTACCCAAGTCAAGAAGCAAGAAGCGTACAAGAGTGGCTAAGGGGCCAAACAAAAAAGAGACATGGGCATATGCCACTCAAACTAGAAATCAAGCATACAAGGCATGTTCAAATTCCATATACATACATTTTTAAAAAAATCAAGGTTGGCATGAGATCCACAATCACATATAATATTATAAGGGATATTGTAAATTGTCCTAAGGCACACACATGAATATAAGAAAAGGACATTGGAAAATGTCTTAAGGCACATACATGAGATGAAATAAGAATTTAGAAATGCAATCACATCTAACTATGAAAATCAAAAAAGGAAGGCATGTAATATAATAGAAATATAATCAAATCTAACTAATCAAATCAAGAAACAAAATTATGCAAGACATGGTAATACAAGACTAGGTATATGATAAAAAATACACAAGTGTTATATATTAGTGAAATTTTGATAGAATAATATGAGTAAGCTAGTAAATAATGTACATCAACATGAAAACTAGAGTGTGTGGTATAGTAATGACATAACCTAGATGGTGCAATCATGTATAAAATTCCCCTAGTGGGTAAATATATTGATGTATGTATCGAATGAAGAAGTAGGATGCCCCCTCAATGGGTAGAATGAAGTAATCAAAGAGCTAGATGTCACTGAACACACTCAAAGGAGGTCAAGTGAAGTATGGTAATGTATATAAATAAAAAAACAATAGCATATAACAAAAAATGTAAGTCTAACATGATATTATAAATTTAAATCATGGATGATGCATACAATTGAAATATTTTTTGTGTTTTGACATATTTGAATGTTTTAGTGTTTTTGATATGTTGCATTATTTTTGTATTTGTGAGAGTTGGGATATGAACTATCAAGCGTAAAGGATATTATGTATAAGAAAAACTAAGAATAAATTATACTAATCAGTATATCTCATGGGAGACTCCCTATCATGGTGTCCTATATCAAGTAGAAAAGTCATGTGTGATCATGAAACACAATGGACATGTTGAGACTTTGGCTCTAAAAACTATATATATTGTAAATGCTCTAAAATCTTTAAAGTAAAAACTGTGGGCCCCCCCTATAACTCTAATAAATGGATACAACTATAGGGAACTTAGGGACCCATCTAGTAGTAGGATATGCTCTCTAAACATGTACTCTATGAATGGATGCATGAGACCTCAATGATATTGCCTTGAGTGTGAACACTATAGCTAGAAGCTATCTAGAATATTAAATCTATGGTCATTTTAAAAGTGACCTTTATGGAAGTGTATAAAATTTTTATGTTGGTGATGAAGGCCTTAACTATGTCTAAATCAAAGCTATAGGGGGAACTATAACTAATGGAAAAACTAGAATTGGAGGATGAACTGAAACTAGTGACTACAAAGTAGAAGACGGCTCTAAAATGGGGAGTGGTAACTCATATAAAACTCCACCAAATTTAACAACTTGATTAGCATGAATCAATTTCATGCATCTATGAACTATAAAAGGTATTTCTTAGAGTTTTTGAATCCATGGTCAACTAAGTAGAATATAAAAAACTCATGTGCTAGGAACTATAGTAAATGGTGTAGCCACGTGTGTTGGACCAAAATATAAAGGAAATATGATCTCAACTAATGAATTTTGTATGTGCCCACTAAATTTGTTGATAATTATGTCTATTGGGGTAATATTCTACCTTGAATATCCCAAATTCTGTAATAATGTTATAATGCACATGTTCACACTAGATCAATTATCAATGAGAACACTATGAGTAAGATGATTATGAATGTAAGATCTAATAAAGAATGCATGATAATCTAAATCATCCTCGATGATCTCCTACTCTAAGGAGGAGATGGAAGGTCTAGATAGAAATTTTAAATTGTATACACTAATCATGTTACTCAAAGGATGTGCCTCAACTAAAGATTCCCTATATGTATCTAGTGGTGGATGTGCATGATATGCATGGGGAACTACTAATGTCTCCCCTATCTCTTGTTTGGAATATTTTAGAAAGGGGTTTGAGAATATTCTCAAAGCTTTAACCTATATTTGCTTTACCTAAGGAGGCTCAACTGAAGTGCCAAGATTAATATGATTACCATTTATCAAATCTTATATCTTGTGTCTCAAACTGATGCATCTATTTGTTGTATTTCCCAATGCCCTGTGAAACTCACAAAATACATGTTGATCATATCCCCATGGAAGAGGTTTTTTTCAATCAACTTCCTGAATAGGAGGGAGTGATATGATGTTACATTCTAATGGATGTAAAAAAATTGATGGATAAGCTAGTTGATTGGTAAAGGTTCATTAAGGAGTTGTTGATAAAATCACACATTTAGGGGGCTATAAAGCCACGTTAACTATAGGTTGGTTCTGACTCTTTCTATCATTAACCTTGACTTTGTATGGGGCATTGTTGTTACTCTTGTTTGTTTCTTTTGAGATACTTATGTACTTCATTTTTCCCATTGAAATTAGTTTGAATTCACTTTCCTTTAGTGTGTGACATAATTAAGTAAAGGAAGAGAATATTTTAAATATAATTGATTCATGCAAAGCTAGTAGAAGACTTTGTTTGAAGAGGTCTTGTAACTCTTGATCAACCATGGGGCTAGTCACCTCAGCCAAAATAGTCTTATATTGAAGAATATAATCTATGAGATGCTCATTTGACTTTTGTTTCTATTGTGAAACTTGGGCATATGAAATCTTATCACCAATGTTAATGCTAAAATGAGCTAGGAACATGTCAGTTAAAGGATTGAATGCATGGAAAGACTGATTTGATAGATTGTAAAACCATTGTAAAGAATAATCCTTTAGGATCCATGGGAAAAGCTTGGTAAGTAGATAGTCATTTGGTACATAGTCCAAGCATGTTGTGTGAAAGGCTCTCAAATGTGTCTCTAGATCACCCTTTCCATCATATAGAGTAATCTTGGGTTGAACAAAACATTGTGGAAAGGGTGTAGAAGCAATATGATGTTCCAATGGTGTACGTTGTAGAGTAAAAGAATACAAAGCATATATAGGTCTAGATGGACCTTGATCAAGATGTAACACCTTAGAATGAAGAGATCTTATCTCTTGCACAAGGGATACCGCATCAAGAGAAAAAGATGTACTAGTTGTATCTGGTGGCATAGAGGTAGGTTGAGCTACTAGAAGGAGTTATTGAGACATAGTTTTCCTCATAGTATCATTTGCAATTGGTTGGTCTATGGTTTGAGAAGATTGGCCATTGTTCACTTTTTGTTGTTGCTCTTGAATTATTTTAGGCATGTCATCTTGCATGTTAGGTGCACTCTAATGGCCTTCTCTCTATGAAAATCCCCCATGAAAGTCCCTATTTTGAGGTTTTTTTTTATACCTATGCTACATTGTCCTCAAAATAAGAGCTTTGCATGGTGTTTGTTAAGTTTAAAACATATTATATCTATGTAATAAACCAATATAATGTGTATACATAAAAACAAAATGTAATATAATCTAAGCATAAGTTGGTAATATATGATGTATGTTAGATATAGCATTCACAAGGTTTTTAAGATATATATAAAAATGTAAGCATGTGTATGAACTACATAATCTAATAATATTCTTTATAAACTTCGTAGAGGTGGGGAATAATGTCCATCAAGGCAACTAGAGAGGAAGTAGAGATGCATGAGGGGAATCATGGCATCAAAAATTGAGTGTGAAAGCAACAAGCAAGAGACAAGTGTCATGGCCATGATGCATGAATGAAAGCAAATATACAACACACATGAGGCATGTAAAATAGGGAAAGAAGCCACATTATAAGGGACATGAATAGACATCACTAAATCTAATAAATAAATACATATAAAGACATGTTCAAATGTCCACATACACAAAAATAAATTTGTTTTTTATATGATAAAATACTCATAATCTTTATTTCCATGAATCTAAACTTGCTTCTTTATAAACTTAAGATGTTTTCTTTAATCACGATGTGCACTTTTAAACGTATGTCTTAGAACTTAACTCTAGGATTTATAGTCTTCACTCCAATGATATGGTTTATCAAAAAAATTTGAATCATTTTTTGATGACTTTTAAACTCTTCTTAATCTCTCATTATCCTTCTTATCACATCTCATCTAATAATCCATTCTTTCCACTTTGTTCATTCATTAGTTTCACTTAGATTATTAACTTAAGGAAAAAAACACCTATTCATGACTTCAGCCTCTTGGAGACATTTTGATATCATGGATGATATTTCATGACCATATAATACTTGTCTTTACTCCTTTAAACTACTCATTCACTCTTCATTCCTCACTTACACCTCCTCAACTTAAATGATGACCTTATCTCCTTGTAACCTTTTTTCTACCTATTTCCTTTATTTGACCACTTTGAAAATCATCTAATAGATATAAATACATATTTCACTACCCTTAATATATATATAGGTCTCCATAAAGTTACAAATTCTAACTCCATTTTTACATAGTATTTCCTTTATACATACTTACCCAATTAGGTCTATTAGCCCTCATTACAATCCCATAGTAATAGTTACATATTGTAGGGACATGTAACTAATTTAAAACGTTTTTAATCCTTATTCACACACAAAAACATGTCAAATTATTAAGTTTCATAAAATTCAACATCTTAGAATGAAAGTTATAGGCTCTTTGGTTTGGAAACCCTAGGTGATTGTCTTCAAAGGTCGAGAGGCTTCAAAATTCAAAGTCTTTAATTATAGAGTGTTTCAAAGTAATGTGATAAATTTCAAAGGTATTTAAAGACATAATAAACATTATAATTTTTAAAATAATAATTTATCAATCCTATGAAGGATCTTAATTATCAAATCTCAGAATTACTCTATTCTCTTAGTCAACTATGTGCGACTGTGTAAAGATCAAAGTTCCAAATATTTAGTTATAAGTCATCTCAAACTTCAAAAAGACATATAATATGTATTTAATGATAATATACACCTTTTCAAGTGGATAATAATAATTTATCAACCCTATTAAAGTTTATAAAGATCAAAATGTAGACTTCTATATACTCAAAGAGGATTGTGTAACTATTTGACAAACTGTCTGCATTCAAATAAATTTATAGGATTTTAAAGGACTACTCTTAATTATTTTTGAAATATATTAATAATAATAATTCATTATATTAATTACTATTTACATTCTCATAACATCTAAACTCTTTATTTGGCATATGAATGTGTAATAGGGTCACTAACTATGTGAATAGGGTTTCTTTATTCATGTGGACTGTGTATTAGAGATTTACCATTACCCCTTGCATTAGAGAAAAATAAAATATATCCTAATAAATAATTATATGTCTATATATCATTATCTATGTCAAATTCATACTCTATTCCTTTAGAAGTAACAACTTACCTTTAGATTAGATTGGCATAGGTATAAACAGGGTACTTAAGATAGAGTTAAGTTTATTTGAGTTTCTTTCACTACTAAAAACCATCTTCCACCATGATGAGACCAATCTAACTCAAAACTATTTGGGTTTAATACACTTTGGAATTTTATTTGTTAACAACCTTCATCAACTCCATTATCATCTTCTTTCATCTTAACTGAAACATGTGTTCATTATCTAGAACCTGTAACAACACACATAAGAGGTCTTTATATAGTCTCATGGGATTTTACAATGAAATTTATAATAAAAAAAATTATATGATAAATAAGAGAGAGAAACACAATAAAAAATAGCTTCCATTATTCATAGGAATCATCTTCTATTACACTTTTAGTTCATTCATGGACTAGGCCACCTTTCTTGAGGAGTTACATTCTTTCTCTCTTTGTTTTATCTCCTTCTTGGAGCTCTCTCCTCTTTGATAACTCTTCCCTATGATAAAAATAACTCCAAATTAATTCTCATACATGTAAAATTTTGGTTTGTTTAGTTATAAACAAATATCTTACATGGTCATCAACCCAACGTAAGAATGATAGTTACTATATTAAACATGATTCTTAATTTTCATCACCATAATTACTAGACATCAAAATGACTTTAAAACATGCTTAAAATTACTCATTTGACCCCATTTAATCAACATTTCTCACCTCACCATGTCAAATTATGATTATGGTCCTCCTTGGTTTAGTTTAAATATTTGAATTTTCAATTTTTTCCTTTTGGAGGGAAAACTCCAAAAACACATAAAACTCATTCTTATGACTCTTGATGAATTTAAGACATGATAAGGACCATAAAGGATCCTTTACACACACTAACATCCCTAAATAGACCAACTATTACTCCTATCTATCACATAACAATTTATCATCACAAAATGGTGTTTTGGTTTTAGATATTCTTGCATCATACTCCCTAAGAGGGAGAAATTTGAATTCCATCTTCTTTCTTTCCTTCCAATTTAGTATTTGAGCATCTTCCATGCTCACTTGACTGTTGATCCACCTTATTTCTCCTTTCTCTTCACTAGGCACTTATATTTCTTCTTATTTTCCTTGTCTATCTTCCTTATCAATGCATCATCTACCTTTATGAGGTACATTAGCTGTTGTAACTCTATTTTTGTTATATGTTTTATTTTTTTGAAATCAATTTTTCCTTCATAAGCATCTACTACAAAAAATTAGTTCTTAATCTTCTTGCTTAGTCGTGTTTTATGGTTTCCTTATTCATGGATCTCATTTGGTGCTTGCATCTATAGATGTCTTGGCTTCTTGGTAATATTGTTTCCTTACTCTAAGCTCTTCATATGCAAATAAACTAAACTCTCATTTTCTTCCTCTTATTCACACTTCTTCACTTCTTGGCATGGCTTCACATAACCTTGTTCACCTTGAAAGAATAACCTCTTGTCTAATTCATCTTCAACACTATATAACGTAGTTTTCCATGTCCTTGACTTTTCATTACCATGCAAATCAACTAATAAATTTTTCATACCTTCACTAGAGGAATAGATTACCTTATTGACTTGATCATTATCCCATTTCTTTCTAACTAGTATGTGTGCTTATGGTTTTTGATCCAAACAACATTTTAGGTGATAATTTAGGTGATGGTTATACCCCAATTGGTGGCAAAAATTCTGAGAGCCATATGTTTGCACCATAACTCTATTTCAATCCTTTTTTGAACATTTGGAAACATAATAATGAGGGGAACTTCATGAGATGGAACCTATCTCTGCTAGGTGGGTTTTGTCCCTAGAAAAATAAATGGAAGTGCCCCAAATTTAAATTTTAATATTGTAGTCTAAAAATAGTAAGTTTCTAAACAATAGTAATTACTCAAATTCTATATTGTTGTAAATCATGGAAGTTGAACCACTTAATCTCCCTTGATATTGGTGACCTTCCACATCCTCCTCATACCTTAAAAATATGTATAAATTAAGATGTAACCTGAAATGGAAATTAGACATCTCTTCTCAGAGATAGGCATATGTTCAGGTCTATAAATTTGATGAATAAAAACTCTCTTCTCAGAGATAACATTATTTTTATTGTGTTTTTATTATTTCCTAAATTATCTTTCAACCAAAGATTTTGAGTTTTAGATCAGTTTTACTTGCATAACTATTTATGATTCCTTATTCTTCCCCATTCTTTATTACTTTTTGAGCTCATCCATGAGATTCTCTTATTGTACTTCACCTACTTTCATCCCTTTTCATGGACTAAAAATATCCTATATCATCTCCATTTCCTCCTTCAACATGAGAGCATCCAACTCCTTATCAACTTCATCAAATTTTGGACCACATGGTTATTCATCTTCTTGGGCACCTTGACTCACAACTTGTCCTTGGACTCCCTCATTCATGAGATTAAAATTAATATAATTTTGATGCACATCAAATTTATTAAGTATTTTATGAGTTTATTCATCCTCAACTTACCTTTTCACAAGCTCATCCATCAATTTTATTGTTTATATGTAAAAAATGTCTTCATTCTTTGAACCAATTTAATATGCTTCATCATAGATAACATTAGAAATCAAACCTAGGGTCCACTTATCTTCTTTACACCCATCATATTACTTATAAATTTTCACCTTCATGTCTTTGGATTTGATTGGATCTACTTTGTCTAATATTTTCTTCTTGAGTTGGTCATTTTACTCTTTATCTATGCCTTCTTGAAGTGTACTATCTAGACTATCTTTGTGTGCCCATTTCATCTTCTTTTCAACCCATTTTCTACCTTGTCCATGCTTAAACTTAAATTTTTTTCTTACCTAGCCTTCTTCATGCTTCTTGGTTTCATAACTTGTCATGTCATCTTGATGTAATCTTTCCTTTTTTCTTTACCTTCATGTTTGTTATTATTTTCCACTTGTTTTCTTATATGTCATGACCTCTTACTTCATGTTTTCTTGTTCCTTCTCAACACTTGTTCCCTGAGCCATCTAGGCCAAACATATCCATGCTATTGTCACATATTTTAGGTATATACCTTACTCTTTAATTTTTCAATCTACATATTATTGTATTGTTCCTCATAAATACAATCATAATCAATGCTCAAATATTTATTTACCTCCATAAATGACTTATATGAGGTCATTTATTCATTCATGTTTTCATGTTTTCATAGTTTTCTATCTTTTCTTCCTAGTTAGCTTACTCTTTTACTTATAATACAATACTTTTCAACTAATAATATTACTCCTCTTCCACCTTATCCTTAGCATGTTCAATACCTTCAATCTCTATCATCTTGTCTTCTATAACTGGTTATCTTTCCTTAACTTCTTCTTTCATTTTAATGGGTGATGTACTAGGCCCATCCTTCACTATATTCGAGGCCTTATGCTTAGTTTTCATAATACTTTGACTTACACCTGCATACACATATCTAAAATCAACATTAGAACATAAAATTAGAGACCACATAGTTTCCATGAAAGCCTCTTTGTGGGACACTCTTCTCTTCTCTTTATCTTATCTCTCAAGTTCTTCTCTTGGCACTTTTATCTCCTTGTTATCCTCAATGATAAATATCTTATACACTTTTTTATCTTGTTTCTCTCTTAAAAACTCCTCATTCATCATGCCTCTATGGATTTTACCCTCTTTCTTCTTCTCATTCCTCAAGACACTGATTGTGTGCCTTTTCTCTCTCCTAAGTAGCTCTAGTGGCCACTTCACTCTCTTTCTCACATGATAGACATGT
This sequence comes from Torreya grandis, assembly GCA_037957365.1. Taxonomy (NCBI): domain Eukaryota; kingdom Viridiplantae; phylum Streptophyta; class Pinopsida; order Cupressales; family Taxaceae; genus Torreya; species Torreya grandis. Next base: position 245,508 of record JARHVA010005786.1, read on the forward strand.
AATTATCTTCCTTTACCTTTCATGAGCTTCATCATGATCTATATCTTCTCTAAATTCTTCCCCAACTCTTTTTTCAACTCTGTCACTTTTTCTTCTATATCCATATTCTCTTTTCCTTCTCTTTCTAGGCCTACTTAGACCACTCTCTTAGAAAGCTTACCAATATTGACTCTTATACCTCTCTTTGATATTTTCTCTTCCTTTATTCCTATATATAGGACATACTTTATATTTTTTCACTATCTCTTGGAGTCTTTCACTTCTTTCTCTCTTGAACTTCAATGTTCTCTTCAATCTACCTTATCTAGTTATCTCTTGACTAGTCTCAAGTCCTCGCATTGGACTTAGGATATTTATCTTCTCTCCTTATCAATATTCAATTTATATATTCTGACCTAAATAATTAATACATACACCATATTTATTCTCCAAAAATACCTTTTAATTTCACTTCATATAATCCTCATAGTAATTCTTATCAATCTCAAACCAACAAGCTTTAAGAAATTCAAAAAAAAAGTGAACCAAGAGATTACCTTGCTCTAATACCAAATTATGTATAGGTACATGGGAAAATACTTGTAATATCTATTTACTTGGCTCTAAAATTACATTTTCATCAACATAGGATGCTTTTTTTAATCACAAGGTGCACTTTTAAACATATGTCTTAGAACTTGTCTCTAGGATTTATAGTCTTCACTCCAATGATATAGTTTTTAAAATATATTTGAATAATGTTTTAATGTATTTTATATTATACTCATATAAATAATTCTCATACTTATCACATCTCATATACTAATCTATTCTTTCCACTTTGTTCATTCACTAGTTTCACTTAGATTCCCAGCTCAAGGCACAAAACACTTATTCATGACTTAGGTCTCATGAATGGATTATTATATAATGGATTATATTTCATCACCATATCATAATTGTCTTAAATCATTTAAAATACTCATTCAATCTTCATTCCTCACTTACACCCCTCAACTTTAATTATGACCTTATCTCCTTGTAGCATTTTTTACACCTTCTTTTGTTTGACCACTCCACAAACCATCTAAGAGATATAAATCCATAGTTCACTACCATTTATTTTATTACAAGTCTCCATAAATTTAGAAATTCTAACTTCATGTATACATAGTACTTCATTTATATATAACTACCCAATTAGGTCTATCAACCCTCATTACACACTCGTTGTACTACTTCTATATTGTATGAACTTCTAACTAATTCAAAAACTATTGAAAACTTTTTAAAACATTAAAACATGTAAAATTATGAATTTTCATGAAATTCCAATATTTAGAATGAATGTTATAGGGTTTTTTTCTTTTCAAACCCTAGATGGTTGTCTATAGAGGTTGAGAGGCTTCAAAATTCAAAATATTTAATTCTATAGTGTTTTACAGCAACCTGATACCTTTCCAAGATAATTTAAAACATAATAAACCTTCCCAAGTAGAAAATAATCATTTATCAGTCCTATGAAGGTTCATAATTTACAAATCTCATAATTATTGTGTTCTTTTAAACAACTGTGTGGGACTATGTAAAGGTTAAAGTTACAAATCTTTGGTTCTAAGTCGTTTAAAAAATAAAAAATACTTCTTCCAGGTATGTAATGATAATCTACACCTTTTCAAGTTGGTAATCATCATTTATCAAGACTGCAAAGATCAAAACATAGACTTCTGTATACTGAAAGAGGACTGTGTAATTGTTTAGCAAACTATTTTCATTCAAAGAACTTTCAAACATTTAAAAGGACTAATATTAAGGTTTTTTAACATTAATTGATACTAATAATCCATTAAATTAATGAATATTTACATTCTCACAACATCTAAACACTTTCTTTGGTATATGACTGTGTAACAAGGTCACTAACTGTGTGAATAGGGTTTCTTTGTTCATGTGGACTATGTATTGGCTATTTGCCATTAAACTTTGTAGTAAATACAAATAACATATCTCTTAATCAATATTTATTTATCTATAGATAATTATGTCAGTCAAAATCATACTTAATTCCTTAAAAAATAATAACGTATCTTCAAATTTGACTGTCATATGCATAAACAAGGCACTTAAGATAGAGTTAAGTTTGTTTGATTTTATTTCATTACTAAAAGACATATTCCACCAACATGAGACCAAAATTACTCAAAAATTTTTATGATTAGTATACTTTGGAATTTTCTTTCAGAATAACCTTCATCAACTCCATTACCATCCTCTTTCATCTTGATTGAAACCTAGATTCATTATTTCAAACTTGTAACAACACACATAACATGTCTGTATATATCCTCATGGGATTTTCTAATTCAATTTTAATTTTAAAAAAATCATATGATAAAAAATAGAGAGAAACATAGTAAAAAACAACTTGTTTTACTCATATGAATAATCTTTTATTACATTTCCAGTTTATTCATAGACTATGACACCTTTCTTGAGGAGTTACATTCTTTCTCTCTTTGTTTTCTTTCTTTCTTGGAGATTTATCCTTTCCCCTCACTCTCCCATATGCTATGACTAAATCCAACTTAATTATCATATAACTTGATTGTTGGTTTGGGTAGTTAAAAATAAATATCTTACATGGTGATCAACCCAACATAAGGATAATAGTTATGCTCTTTAACATGATTTTTAATTTTCATCACCTTAATGACTAGACATTAAAATGACTTAAAAACATGATTAACATGACTCTTTAGACACCTTGAACCAACTTTTCTCACATAACCACTTCAAACCATGCTTATGGTCCTCCTTGGTTTAGTTTAGATATTTGAATTTTAAAATTTTCCCTTTTGGAGGGAAAACTCCAAACACACATTAAACTCATTATTATGACTCTTGATGACTCTAAGACAACATAGGGATGCTAGAGGATCCTTCACACACACTAAAGTCCCTAAATAGACCAACTATGATTATTATCTAACATATAACACTTCATCATCCTAGAATGGTGTTTTGCTTGAAGATGTTCCTACATCAGGTTGGCTTAGAGCCATATGTAAGGACATGTTCAAATGTTCATGTGCATAATCAAGAAGTTGTAAATAAGTACATGGGCACAAGTATAAAATACACACACATAATGAATTGAATTGGTCTATAGATGTAAAATAATGGCATGTTTAAATTCCCTTGAATAAATGTAGAAGTAAAGAGACACAATCAAGTCTAAACTAGGAAAGATAGAAATGAAAGTATGCATGAACATGTGGTAAAAATCTATATAAAAGTAAAGATGTAGATAATTATATTATATATTAGTAGTAGTTGGTAAAAAATATGAGTACTTTGGGATGATCAATATCAATATATAAAAAATGATAAATTTGTGAATAGAATATAAAATGAGGTAACCTGGCAAACTAGGATTAGTGTATAAGATGCCCTCAATGGGTGAATGTATCAATGATGAATTTTTGTATGTGCCTCTAGCAAATAGATAATAATAACTATTGATTGTTGTGTTAGACATGAATCCTATAATAATCTAAGAACACTCGAAAATAACAAGTGAAGCATGTATGTATGATGAAATTAACTATACTAAGATAACTAGCATATTTAATACTTGGAAAGTATAAAGAATGTAAATATGGATATGCAAACAATTAAAATTTTGTGTTTCTATTTTTTGGAAAATTTTGATTATTTTTTTATTTTTTTGAACACAAGTTGAAGTCAACATACCCCCATTCCTAAGAAATAGGGACCCTTGTGTTAAGTTATGCAAATTTTGTACCTTAAAATTAAAAATTCACTTGATTAGAGTATCACTAGCATGTTTTCATAGTGTATTTATGTGAAGATCATCCACACCTACTTTGGTTATCACATTTGTACATGATTATGGTTTGCCCTTGTCTACATTTTCTAACATTAGATCTTTATGTTTTTTAGATACAGGTCTAATGAAGTCCATTTAGAATGAATAGTGTTTGGGTTTTAGGATTTAATAATAATTTGATCTTTTACTAGACTTTGGTCTATTGAAAAGCAAGTTGAATTCATGCCTGATCAATTAAAACCCAAATTCTAATTACCCTAGCTCATTCCCTTTGAAATGAATTCAAATTTATGTGGGAACACTTTAATTTTTATCAATACTTAGTTTAAGTTATATACTAAGGTTAAATCATGTTTATTAACATGACAAAACCTTAGTCTAAAAATTCATACTTGGTCCTTTTTATATCCCATGACCCTTGGTCCCTTTTATCTACTATCTTGGTCTAAGTAGCACATGGTCCCTTTATTATAAACTTATATTAAAATATTAATCCTAAAATATTAATCTGATTTTATTAACACAAATAAAAACTTAGTCTTAAGACATTACCTTAAGTTTCATGTAATTCCATTGCCTAACTTAAACATTGTGTTTGTCCACAAGCTGAAAAACCCACATTTACTCAGGTGAAGTTAATATAATGGTATGAGATGGGGTCAAAAACAATCTTGATCAACCCCATGGATCATGATCTATGCCATGCATTTGATCATATTTGTAAGATATGATGATGTGAAATAAATGTTGAAAATTCAAGATATGATCTATGATTAAAGCCCAAGAAAGTATTAGATGATCAACAGTACATGGAGTGATGAACACATTCTAATAAATGGATTGTAGTGAGTTAATACATTTTAATGAAACTTATGGTGAAATAATAAATTTCAAGTAATGCAACCATGGGCCAAAAATTAAAGTTCGATTACTTGTCAGAAGATCAAAAGAGTGTATTCAGTTGTACCTAGAGGATCTAATGGTGCATGATCAAAGATCAATTTTCAAGCCCCAAACATCATGTTAAATATTGATCATCATATGTCATATCGATGACACACATTTGATTAGATGAAAATCATCTAGTGGTGCATGATTAAAGTAAACTTTTCAAAAAAGCAAGAACAGTGGGCACTTAATCGTGATCAATCCCTTCGATCAAGATCAACAGTCCATGAAGATCTGTGTAAGGATAATTATATGGTGTGAAATGAAATAATTATTTTCAAAATGCAATAGTCAATTCTTTTAAATATTACTAAATAGAATGCCATGGAGATGCCATGATAAATCCACATAAGCTAGACTAGTTAATTTAAGAGATTTTATAGATTTACAATAAGGCAAAGGTATAAACAAGCAATCTAAATAAAATTTGAGGCATGAAGTTAATATGATTTTGATAATATGTCACCATTAAATATCTAAGGAAACCTTCAAAAAAACCCTAGCAAGCTGGAGAACCCTAATAAGACCCTGTGAGCATTATAATTGAGCCAATGAAGATTTAATTATCATTTTCATAAGATATTTTTACCTTAAATCTGAATTATAGTCCACTAGTGAGAAATTCAATATAATTTCAATAAATTATAGCTTGAAAAAATGTTTCAAGGGAAGATGAGAGCAAGTGGTCCTAAGAGATGGAATTTTTTTCAAATGATCTCAAAGAATTAGAGGATAGAGCAGTGCACGCATTAGGAAGCTTAGTCAAAAATCCCATCACAACTGGTGCATTTGGTCTAATTAGAGATGATGAATTCAAGAAAATATCATCCCAATTTATGTAAGGGGAAAGGAACCAAAGTGTAGGTAAGACTACTGCTAATACTAATAGGATCATGGATATGATTATAATTGCAAAGAAAAAGATTAGTGAAGCTAGGAACATCAAAAGGCATTAAGTAGGCAAGATAAATACCATGAGAGATTAGCATGTCAAATAAATGATCTCTTCGTGAAACCAATTATCAAGCTTAAGCTAATTTAGGAACATCATTATAGAATAAAGATCTTACTGGAGAGACAAAACTATAACAGAGGGTTCTCAAAGTCAGATTAGTTAACTTAGGAACATTCTTTTTGTAGCTTAACATTGTATATTTTTTAAATAGAATATTTTTTGTAAAGACATGTACATATTTTAAAGGACATTACATGTGGGTATGTCCATTAGAGAGTATCTATAACATTGTAAAAGGAACAACTATCCCTAAAAGTTGTCTTATTGCATGTTGAGAAGGAATGATTGACATATCTCATGAATTGTCTATATAAAGGACTATTGTCATTTGTAAAAAGGGGAGGGAGTTATTAGAAAAAAAAATTATTTTTGAACCAAGAACAAATAGTATAATTAAGGAATTCTACAAAGTTTCTCTAATATTTGTCTGTGTGCTTACTATCATGGCTTCTCTCACACTTGCTTGGTTTAGTTTCCAAATTTTAATTGTTCTTATGAATTCTTGATGTGCACCTTTGAATGCATAGTTGTTAACTTGTATCAATGCTAGGTTAATTGAAATTTATTAGGTTCATTTATTTTTATTTAGTCTTCTTACATTTGGGATAATGTTGTTTTCTTGTAGCAGTAAATCTTTAAAGTGAATCTAGTTTTTATTTATATTATTTCACACTATCCTTAGATGTTTACTGATGTGTGATAGGATTTGAGCTTATACTACTTCATGTCATACATTGGTTAAGTGCATGTCTAGATGAAATTTGAAATATGTCATGATGTTTGTAATGAAGATCAACAACGTGTTTTTTCTTTGCCCTACCTTTCCTATTACTCCTTTTTAATCAATTCACTCTATTTTAATTGTCATTGAAAATATCCATCTTAGATTAGTTCTTAGATTAGATTTTGATCATAATTAATTGTTATTGGCATAAAAATACTTCATATTTTACATAGATTATCTATTTGGCCATAGTGGCTCCCAACCACTAAATTAATATAAATTTTTCAAACATACCACTTGTTTTGCCTCTATTCCATAAATAGATAACATGATTATCACAACCTGAAACTCATGCATTGAAATATCAAGAATTAAAAAATGAGAAGTGTTTCTTAAACACTTTGGGCACCTATGATATATATTCAGGCATTAATAGGAGAGGCTTCATTGGCACTATAAGGAGGGCCTAGTTAGATATTTGTAGATTTGAATTATTTTTTATTCGTTCTTGTGAATTGTTTTCAAAGACTGGTGTAATCTTTGTGTAATTATGTCATTCTTTTCTCAATTATGTAAAGATCATTAATTTTTATGGTTTTGAACCAATTTTTATGCTTTTTTAGACAAAGATAGATGTTATTTGAATATCCATGAGTCATTATGGTAAAGATAGCTTAAGATCTATGAATCTAATGCATTTAGGTTACTAATAGCTATTTTTCTTGAAGATTGATAGATCCTTTGGAAATTTGAGTTTATTTGAGCTTAGATGTGTAAGTATCATTCATATTCACCTATTTGGTCATATTTTTGAGATAATTTAGTTAAAGATTAATGTTATTTATGGTTATTTATACATATTTATGCAAAATTTGCTTAAATGTGCAAGTTTGGTCACTATTGTTTTTGAAGATAAGAATTATGCATCATATTTCAAACAAGGTTCAAATATTTTACAAGCTATAACTTCCACAAGTAAGATCCTCATTAGGTATCACATGGTTAGGTAGTTCTTCTATCAATGTGCCTAGCTAGGTACATGACTTATCAAGAAATGTTGAATGGTATTTGCCTTCATTTAGTCCTAATAATGTTATCACAACTAAAAATGATGTTAAGATATTTAAGGCTATTTTCAAATGTTTGAATGTAGTTCTTGAAGACATAGCATGTAGACTATTTCCATTTACATTCAAAGATGTTGCATATGAATGGCTCCTTAACCTGCCTAGGAATTACATTGTCAGTTGGAATAAATTGAATGATTAATTAATTGACTAATTTGGAAAAATCATTAGTCCATGAATTTTGTATCAACATTTCACAATTATTAGGATAGATTCTAGTGAGACCATTAGAGCCTTTAATGCTAGATTTCAAAAAATGTTCAGAAGAACCATAGACCCTTATAGACCTAATGAGGCTTTAACCTTAGAAATATACAAGGATGCTTTAGATCCCATGTCTTTAGTGATTCTTAAAAGGTTTGTTGGATTCATAAACACCTTAACATTGGCCTATGCTGAAGATGTAATAGTAAATGATCAAATGTAGCCTCAAGGTCAACTTGTATATGCTATCTAAAATTTCAAACCCAATTTACCAGCACTAAATATGATTGCTAATGGTAACTATAATTTGTCTACCTTAAACTAGACACTAGTCTTAAACCAACTAGCCTTAAGTCATGTCCATCCTAGCCATAATTTGAGGTTCTTAAATAATGCTAAAAATTAATTTATTCCATAGGGATAGAGAGATTTGGTACCCACTATTAATAAAAGTCAATTTCATAACTTAGAATCAAAAAATAATGATAAGGAATCCATATTTAAGATGGTTCAAAATATAAGCACTGATTTCCTTGAGTTGCATAAACAAGTTGACAATTCTGGGGAAAACTCCAATATAAACTATGCTTCTCAAAGGTTCCAAAAACCCATAAATAGGTTTCATGATAATGAAAATAATAGGTCATCTAAGAATTTACATGAAATGATTCTTTGTGATATAGGTCTAGCTAATCATTGTAATGTTTTTGTAGCATATCAAGACAGAAAGGAGTCATCTAAACTTATGTTTAATCAAGACAATGTTGTAGGAACATCTAGATTTGCAAGGACATCTAAATCCTTCATGGTATAGGATTTTGATTTTCCATTTTAGGAAGAAAATAAACCTAAAGATTATCTATAATAATTAATAACTGTTTAAGATGATCAACCCCATGAACAAGATCAGATAAAAGCTAGCCTTTATTCAGAAGATAACCATGAGGACAATTCATATGAGGTCATTACTAAAATTAAGAATATCCTTAAAAATGATGATCACTAGAAAAATTTATACCATAATTTTTTTAAAGAAATTGAGGTATTCTACGATAACAATGTCATTTTAGAGATCCCAAAGTATGATGAGTTGGGACTCAGATAGAAGAGATGCCATTTTTCACAGAGGATGAAGACAAATTAAGTATAAGAAATAAAGAATTTCCATATGACACCTATAAAAGGTTGGAAGTAGGTAACCAACCTGATTTAAATGATAAGATTACAAATGCATCTCATTTCCTTTCATTTGATTTTGATGAATAGGCCTTTCAAGATGAGCTGGAGTCTAATGAGGACATAATTCCAAACATACCAATTGAGTTCATAATCCAACCTTGGAAGGGAAATGATAAAAATCTCAACTAGTCTTATAATGAAGTAGAAAATAAAATTATTGATGCAATAAATAATAATTTGGGAAGAATATGATTGGATCTTCGATCCATATCTTCATTCCATGCACTTGAAAATGGAGGTGAGAAACCAAACTATATCATACAAAAGACACAAGCATACAAATACTACTATCCACAAGAAGAGAACATTGAATGGAAGAAATCATGCTTCAAGATTATATGTAAGGATAAATAAATTTACATTTGATCTTGTAGGTAGGTTCTTTATGGAGTAGTGTAGGGATTAGTTTAGTTGCTTTCCTATTTCTTTTCTTCCTATCTTGTTTGAAAATATTTCTTTGCTTGTTGTTTGTTTGTTTGGTGTGTTTGATTTTTGTGCTTTGTTCCTTTCTTATAAATAATTCATTTTGGACATCCCTCATCTCAAATTTCACCTAATTATTCAAGAAGTTTATTATGACTTCAGAACATTGGTTGACCATGGATTGTTGAAATGTGAAACTAATGTTATAGTTTGTAGAAACTAGAAAAGACAAGTAAACAGGTTAATTTTTCCTTTATATTATAAACCTTGTTATAATCTATTTTTGGTTTTAAGAAGGATTGTTATAGAGTGAAATAATGAATTTTTAAGATGCAGTCATGTTTTCACTTTAAAAACATTAATTGATTGTGTCAAAGATTACAACCAAGGATGATTGTTTGAAGATAAAACAAGTGACCAAACCATAAAACCTAGTTAATATAGTTCCAAACATTTTCTAGGAATTCAAAATATCTAAAAAATACTAAAAATAAGATCTCATTAAAAAATTCAAAAAATCTTTCTAAGCAAAGGTCATTATAATAATCTCCAATGGGGCTATGGATGCCTGGCTAGCAGTGGAACAGGCCTTGAATGGAGCCAAAGGCATATTTTTTAGGGATATATATACTTGTATGGTATCAAATCAATACCCAGTCCTTCCTTGAGATAAATCATGGCTCTTAATAGACATCTAAATATTCTATAAGTCAATGTTAATGGTTAAATTCATGAAATTAGGAAGTTGTTCCCCAAATCCCATGGCAAATAATAAGTGAAATCAAATCACACTCACAACATCACTAGGTCTTGATTTTTAATTCCATTTGTACATGTACAAGGCTTCTTTCAATAATGAATTTATCTAAATAATTGGTGATTGATCAAATAGAATAACTAACTTTATTATTAGTATGAACAAGAGTATGTAAATTCTAACATATTACTAGGTTCCCCCATAAGTTTCAATTTGTTGAGGTCAACATATCCCCATTCCTAAAAATGGGTACCCTTGTTAAGGTGTAAGGAACCAAAGCATAAGTAACACTATTCCTGATAATAATAAGATCATGGGTATGACTCTAACTATAAAGGAAAATATTAGTGAATGCAAAAACATCAAAAGGCATTAAGAAGGGCAGAGAAAGACCATAAGAGTTTAGCATGTAAAATGAAGGAAATAATCATGAAACTAATTGTTGACCTTAAGCTAATTGAGGAACATCATTATAGAATAAAGATCCTGCTGGAGAGACAAAACTATAATAGAGGGTTCTCAAAGTTAGATTAGTTGACTTTGGAATATTCTTTTTGTAGCTTAAGATTATGTATTTATAAATATAATATTCTTTTATAAAGGCATATACATATTGTAAAGCACATTATATGTGGGTCAATCCACTAGGGAGTATCTATAACATTGTAAAAGGAACAACTATCCCTAACACTTGTCTAGTTTCATGTTGAGAAGGAATGACCAACATATCTCATGAATTGTCTATATAAAGAGATATTGTCGTTTTTTAAAATGGGAGGGAGTTATTAGAAGAAAAATCACTTTGTAAACATGGAGTAAGAAGTAAATTCAAGGAATTTTACAATGTTTGTACAATATTTGTTTATGTTTGATATCATGGCTTTTCTCACTTTCTTGGTTTAATTTCTAGATTTGAATTGTTCTTATGAATTCTTGATGTGCAACTTTGAATGTATATTTGTTAAATTATGCCAATGCTAGGTTAATTGAAATTTCTTAGGTTCATTTCATTTTCTTTACTCTTCTAGCATTTGGGATAATGTTGTCTTCTTGCAGGAGTAAATATTTAAAGTGAATCCAGTTCTTATTTACATTATTTCACACTATCTTTAGCTATTTTCGTGATGTGTGATAGGATTTGAGCTTATGATACTTCATGTCATACTTTGGTTAAGTGTGTGTCTAGATGAAATTTGAAATTTGTCATGATGTATGGAATGAAGATCAACAACATGTTTCTTCTCTGCCCTACCCTTCCTATTGTTCCTTTGTAATTAATTCACTCTAGTTTAATTGCCACTATAAATATCCATCTTAAATTAGTTCTTAGGTTATATTTTTATCATAATTCACTATTCTTAACACAAAATACTTCATATTTTACATAGATTATCTATTTGGCCATGGTGGCTCCCAACCACATAATAAATTTCAATTATAAATTAGTAATTACATCTAATACTACTCATGGTTTACTATTGTTAGATTTTTAGACTCTGTAGTAAATTTCTTAATTGAGTATCATGTTAAAACTATGTTTTATTATGCATTATGCATTTCAAATATATTAATTGGTTGTCATTCAAATATATAAAATGGTTATTGTATTTATGATGTGCTCTAATATCTATGATCAATTCCAAACATCTTAATCAATTGATGAATTGAGACTGTGCTCTAATCTCTATGACTATTTTCAAATATATTAATTAGTGGTAAAAGTGAAACTATGATTTAATATCTATTATTGTTGCCAAATTTCTTAATTAGTTGTAAAAATGAAATTGTGCTAAGATCTCTATGATTGGTTACAAATATCTTAATCATTGGTCAAACTAAAACTATACTTTTATCTCTTTGATTTTTTCTAAATATCTTAATCAATGGTTGAGATGAAATTGTGCTCTGATCTTTATGATTATTTCAAAATATCTTAATTGGTGGTAAAATAAAATATTTACTCTAATCTCTATGATTATTTCCAAATATATTAATTGGTGGTTGAACTAAAATTGTTATATAATCTATGTGATGGTTGCTAAATATCTTAATCAGTGGTCAAAACAAAAATGTGCTCTAATATCTATGATTGTTGTCAAGTGTACTAATTTATGGTTGAACTAATGCTAGTGGTGTGTTTGGTTTCCATTTTTTTACCATGTTACTATAAGTAAGCTGATCTCTATGAATTGGCTTCCATCTTTGATTAATCTATGGTGTATGTGATCTCACATAAGTAGGTGTCCTATAAATGACATGGATCATATTATGAATAACCAATGGTTCTTTCAAAGAAAAATATTTGGATAATTTACTTTTAGAAGAGTATGATCTATGAGAGTGTGGAGGAGTTCCCAATTCCCCTTATGTGAATGGTATGATACCTATGTCGACAAACTAGGCAATTCAATCTCTAAGTGTGCAATAGTTATTATCCCAATGTTCATTGATTTTATTATAGTTATAATATGGTTTATTTATTATTATCTATTAATTATGTGTTAAATTATTCTAATTAGGATGAAGGGTGATCATTCCTCTATCTATTATTGTAAATAATTTATCATGGGGACTATCTCTATCTAAAAAATTTATGTCCCCACTTTGAGTATCTTCTACTCTATCCAGTGTAGGAGATGTTGTGTAAAGTGGATCTTTACTTTATTGATTATCTTGATTAATTGATTTTATTCCAAATTTTCCTTATTAATAGGTGGATTAGGTGCTTGTATTATACTGGATGACTATGGTTATGAGAGATCTAAATCCAAATCTACCTCTAAATTTATCTCAACTAGTCCAACTTCTTCTCTAATGCCATATATATGTTACATAGATTTTATAATGCTTGTATGTCTCATATATTAATTTATCCTTAAGATGGAATATGAGATATATATCAAAGATGCATTGTAGCTCTAAATTTGTTAGTTGATAGATCAAATTTTTCATGTAGGATTTGAATCATAAAATGTAATCACTCACTATTTTGACTTACCCTAGTGTAGTGAAGGCAACCTCTCATATGTGACTCGAGGCCCCTTAATCTATATCTAGTGCATGAGAAAGACTTCTTATAGATCATCTTAAGTATGTAATGAACCACTAGTTTGTGAATGATGAAACCAATTTAAGGCATCACCCTATAGAGTCTATGGAATTAAATGTAGGAGAATACAATAGATAGTGACATGTGTTATAACTTTTCCATAAGATTTAAGGTGCAAGTATGGGTCTCCACCTCCATTTAAATTTGGTAATTTTAGTATCTGAAACTTCTTAGGTAACTTTTTATTTATTAATCTATGTTGGATAGGATTCCCATGGATGGCATTAGAATAGATCCAAGAGAAGTTTGCTTTAATTTCAAAAGTGAGATATTGTACTTATTGTTGTAAATCACTCATAGAATACATCAAGGATATTACATATTATAAATTTATATTAACATCAAAAAAAGCTTCATTTAATCCTTGAATCTTATTATTAATTGTATCTATTAGTACATTACATTAGGTACCTTTGGTTTTTCTCACTATAACCTTTTGAGGGGTGATAGCTTGGACTTGGTGAGAGGGAAATGGGTTATCACCATCATGGGTGATAAGATGATAAATGGATTATAATTTAGTGAGGGGGTTGAGGGGGTTTCATTGGTATCTATTATTTTGTTAATTTTTAAAGATCACATGTTAATGGACTATAAGATACAGTATTATCATTTGAATGTAAATTATGTAAATTATGAACATAAGTTCATTTGTGTTTATCCATAGGCATATTATCATTTGAACTAGAATTTTATAATAAATATATTTGAACATGATAAATGGGTGAATTTGGGAGATAACTAGAAGGACTAGACTCAATGTTTTCTTCACCAAAATCATTGTAATCATCTTCATTCAAAGGTTCATCAAAATCAGAGTTTTATTTACTTTTAGAGGTAATAGTAGAATAATTATCATTCACATACTCACTAAGAGAGAGACTAAAATAATATTTTAAATTATTACTAATATGTAATATCTTATCATTTGTAGGTTCAATGTAATGCATTTCTTCACTAGGTATGTGTATAATTTATGTATGATCATTATCTTCAATCTTGGAGTCAATGGTAGAATAAATAGCAATCATGTTTTCATTTGGCACATTATGACATGTATGAGTAAATTTAGAGATATTTAAATTATCTGCATTATGTATATAATCATTTTGATGAGCTTGAAATGCAAAAGAAGGTTATAAAATAATATCATCCATGTTATTTTGTGCATCGGTAAAAGGTGCAATATTATTTTTACATGCTTTCACAAATTGAATTGAGAAGGGTAAAGAAGATGCATTTCCCTTTTCTATATTTATTTAATAATATAGGAGTAGATTTAATTTATTGAAGACATATCATTTTAATTTAAATGAGGTAAAAAACGTTTTTGAAAATCTAGGATCACATTGGAATAAATCACTACAAACAAGAGGTTCTTTTGGCATTACATTGTTAGTTTGATTTTGAGAAGTAGGATAAGAAAGAGAGGAAAGAAAAGAAGATTCATCTAACATATGCTCATCAACACTTTATATCATGCTCATAATAATAATCATATCAACGTTATAATAATAGTCATCATAATTATCATGTACTAATGTGAAATATTTAAAAAATTTCCATTCATGCTTATAATTATGAGAAAAGGTTATAAATTCATCAACTGGGTGAGGGGAAAGAGGCTTCTTGGATGTCATTTCAAACTTGACAAAAAATAAATTTTAAATAATAAAAAATAAGCACAAAATAGGTTGAATTTAACCTATCATAATTATATATACAAATATGCTAAATATTCAACCCAATTATGGAAATATTAGAATTTTATTTGAAACCATAATGGCTAATATTTGGATGTATAGGGACCTAGTATATAGATCTAGGGACTCTTAGGGTTTTGTGGACAAAATTTAAAGTACATTAAATTAATTAAACCTTATTATAGGACGGATTTGGATCAATTAGGTTATGTAAAAATTAGGTAAAATTAGAATCTTATAAACCCTAATTTATTACACAAAAATGGAGATACTAAACCTTAGGATGGAACTAGGGTTTTAAATAATATATTAAGTTGAGTTCACCAATAGACTTTAATTTTAAAATAATTAGACATTTAAATCCAAGGATGTTAAAGGGTTTGAATGCATTAAATCTAAGGAAAAATATGCAATAAATAAATCCGCTAATTTGTATAAGAATTGAAGTAATTTTATATTTATAAAAATAATAATGAATGATACAAATAAGTAATTAGATGGAAACTAACTAATATAGATGATTTATAGGTTAAAAAATAGCACACAAGTTGATCAAGGTGTCATAAATAAAACCTAGGTGTCAAAATTCCTCCTAGAGAGTAGTGTGGTTCCCTTGATAGTAACATGATGTTTTAGTGTCCTAGGTAGTGTGCTAGTGTCCCACTCAAAATATTTATAAATTAGTTTTGAGTTTTGTATAATGGGAATTGTTCTAGATTTTATCCAAATTTCAAAAAAAAATCAATCAATAATTTTTCTTTTATCTCTAGTTTACTTTAAAAATCATAGGTTTTCATGTTTATGAGGGTTTAAATGAACACCATGAGGAAAATGGGTTATTTGGTCTTTGGTAATGGACACATGATCCACACCCTTATATGGGAACACTACCTACATACCAATACTTTGAGTATGGATCAATCTTGATGTAATTATCCCACCTAAGTATTTGGTGCAAGTACAAGTGAATGCTAGTATGCATGTAAACTTGAGTGCTTTGAGTGTGCTTGAGACTTAAAATCTAAGTAAACTAAGCTTAGAATTGTTGTCTATGGTTATATTTAGAATTAGGGTAGAATAGAGATTAATGACCTTGATTTTCATAACTTATTTATGAGCTTGTTCATGAGTATTTGCATCTAATTTCCATCTAGTGAAGAAAGGGCTAAAAGTCATGTATTTATACTAACCTAGTGCTTATGCAGAGTGTTGAATAGGTCTAGGCCAACCATAGGTGTCTTAGGAATTTAAAATATATCTATTGGTATTGAAATTTGGTAAAGGAGACTAGCACATTTCCTTGGTCACTGGCACACGGTGCTAGTGTTCAATGAATCATGTTAGTGTCCAAGTGGTAGAACCTAGAGCACTAGGGCCTTTGATCCCTAGGGGATGTTCTAGGAATAAATATAGGATGTATAGGGCAATGAAATACCCAAAAAAAAACTAGATAAGGGTTGAAAGAGACCCTAAGATAGGTCTAAGACTAAGCTAGGAATGGGTGGTCCCAAGTGACACTCATTGCACTCAAGTGACATTTTATATGACTACACAAATAAAATTCCTTCCATTAATTTCTAATTCCATGAGATTATATCAAATGAATCTATAAATAGTCCATCATTCATATAATAGCTTTTGTAGATTCATATTCACGATTAAAAAAATGAATAATGGTTGATAATGGTTCAGTTTTGACTATATGTATCATATATTATTTTACTAGCCATGGATATACTTGAAAGTATTTATAATGTACAAACAATACTATTAAGTTATATCATGGTCTTACTTGTAAAACTCTTTGGGGTTTAATATTACATGTCATTGTAGTTCCTAAGATTATTTTAGTATAGTTTTATGTATTGTTAGATAATGGGACATATTATGTGTTACTTGGATTCTCATATATTAATTAAATGAGAGTAATCCCATAAAAATCCAATCAATGTTTAATTTTTTTCATGAAAAAAAATGATTATTGTATAAAACAATCCTTATGAATCACTAATTCAAAATAAAATGAGTTATTATCTACAAAGATACAGAAAAATCATACAACATAAACTAAGTACACCTAGACTACAGTACCTACTAATCTACACTAAGGTAACGTTATCAAAACTTCTTGTCCATATTTAATATAAATAACCCATCAAGATTTAAATTAGATGATCTAATAAAAGTGATTATTTACAATAAGATAAACTAGTTATCACAAATAATCAAAATGATAATGATTATGTGCTAGTAGTGATGATGATTTCATTCATTTCCAAACTATCATGCTTATTTTCATGCACATAAACATACTACTTATTTGATCCTTCCATCTATTTTTAATTTATTTCACAACTTATTTTTTTAATTGCATTGATCCAACATGATTTTTATAATCCATGTTTGGATGTTGGTCATATTTTAGCTTATCCATCATTTTGTTTCTATTTGTGTTTCCTTCTAATATGTGTTAATTAATTCTTTTTTCATAACTCACATAGTGTGCATAAAATTTATTTTCAACCTAATTTTTATTAATGAGTTATATAATTTAATCAAGAGATAATTTTGGACTATAATTTATATTAATAGATATGGAATTCAAGCACACATCTTAATGTAAGTTATTGACATTTTTTAAATTCATATTTGATAAATAAATATAATAAATATGGAAAATAATAAAAAGGTCATGATACTTATCTTTTTTAATTGAATTTCTAACTATGATTGTATTTTGAAATTAGAAATCATGGATAAGTGCACTTATGGATTGGTTAGTTTAGGAACTAGTTTGTTGCCCACATTGGATTAATTTTGTAGGATCAAGTTATTATATTTAATTTATAATTAAATATGTATAATTATGACATAATTACTATATAATCACAATAAACTATCTTTTATTTGTTTGTTTCTATGATCCTTTATCCTAATGATGCACATTAATCCAAGATTAGCCTCATTTACCTTGATACTTAATATGTGATTGTAAGGGATAAAAACATAAAAAAATGGATGAATGTTAATGTGATGATCTGACCCAAATTATCCCCACATGATGATTATCCTTTATGTATGCATCCAATACTCCAAGGAGTGAAATGGAGCCTTATGTAATTCTCCCACATAGTGTGATTGTGAAATTGTGATTATTCACTATGTGTATCTAGCTAATGGTTAGATTTAGTAATTCATAATAATTAATTTGACTTGTATTTTGAGTGTTTAAAAAATTTATTACTAGTGATACTATTTATATTTACGTGAATTAGTAATAAAGTGACATAGTTATTCAATGTGTAATAATGTAAAGATGTATCAAAAATAAGTATGAGTTCCTTCTTAATGATGTCTTGATTTATTTATATATGGATTAATTTGAATAATTCCTCACACTATAAACAAACTAATATAGTGGGATGCCCATAAATATGTATTTTATCTTATAAAATAGCATTTATTGGGTGTATGTCAGTTCTAACTAGTAAAAGTCATTATCGACCAGTGATAGTGACTATAATTGCTAGAACTAACCCATGTATAAGTGGACTACTTTAAGAGTCTAGAGATGTGTATTTAGGATATTTAATATGTTTTAAATAGAATTTTATTTTATTATATGTGTATAAAAAAAATTAAAAAATGGTTGAATCATAAGTGTCATAGGATTACGAATTAGGAACTAGTTTGGAAGCTAAAGTCATACATGGTAATTGTGTGTCAAGCTTGTCATTGTCAAGCATTGAAGATTATATTTTAGTATCTAAAAATACCTCTATTTTATTTTATAAATTTAATTTATAGAGTAAAAGGATATCATGCACCTCATTGTGTATAACACACTTTTCATTTTGTGAGATGGATCAAAATGTATAAGTTTTTTCCATGCAAACCTGTAATGAGACTTAAGTAGTAATAAATATCCATATGTGAAATGTGAGATTAAAAATTAAAATATAAAGGCTTAAATTACACGTGTATTATTATAATCCTTGTTTCCATTACAACTTGTTGGATATGATGCATAATTGGTGAATCATTAGAGAGTTGGATTTATCATTACCCAATCTTTCATAACTATATAAGATCATAATTTAGGAAAGGAAAATGACACAATAAACATTAATGTTGGAAAAATTACATATCATACTAAACCAAATAAATATTTAAGTAAAATATATAGAACCATGTGACTAGGTTCAACTCAAAACTAAATCATTGTAGAAGTAAATGAGTAAATTTATCAGGAAATGTTCACTCAAAAAATTAATCAACCATTGTATATGGATAGTAAATTGAAATATAATGTTTCATTATTTATCTATCAAGCTATATCCATGTGAAAATAATAAATAATGATCACAAAAAAATAATAATGTTCATATGCACATCATGCACACACATTTGATAAGTGTGAAGTAGAATGACAACCATTTATCATTAAATTATAGCTATGTTTTTGTTTATATGTTCATGAAAAAGTACCATGTACTTTTAATTTTTAATAAATTATATATAAATTTATTTATATATATTCTTAATTGGATTATCTATATCTCAAATCTATGTGGATGAGAAAAATCTCAAATTTTGTTGTTCTATATTTCTGGGCATATCCCATGCATATACCTATGTACATTGTATCAATTTTTGTGATGTAACTAAAAAAATATACTATCTAAACCATTTGAATCTCAAAAATACATGAAATTATATTTTGGTATGGTTTTATACAAATGGAAGTTTATGTCTCTTATACAAGCCCACTATAATGCCACCTTTTATAAATGATGGGTGTATCCTATAAGTCACTAACATCCAAAAAATAATGAAATGTAACATGTCATGTATAAATATAGCATCATGTAATGTCATTTGATCACGTTTAGAGTATGACATCATAGTAAGACACACACACACAAAAACATATGTGGGTATGTAATATGTATGTATAAGTATATACGTATGCAATAATATGTCCTTAATGTAAAAACTATAGAGAGGATTAAATAATATTATTATTCAAACATTAGATTAATAAATCAAATGAAAAATGCATAAGAGTAAATTAAATTAAGCCTATCTATTCATGTAGGAATTACAAGTAATAATAAGAAACACTTGAAAGAAAACAATGTCATGTTACCTTCCCAAGTGGATTCATAATACAAATGCAACTCAAAAGCATGTCCTCCCTTGATCAAGAGCTCTTGTATTCAAAAGAAAAAAGGTGACCAACTCCACCAATGTCTCAAGAACTCATTATAAAACCTAGCCTTATGATTTGGAATCACTAAACTAGCCTATCAATTAAGCTTGATAATAAAATCAATGATAAAATACAAAGGATTTTCAAAATAATTTTTGCATTATAAATTTTCACCAATCAAACTTAAAAATGATGTTCATGGCCTCTCTATTTATAGATTTTTGAGATTGATCACGATCAACCTTGAAGATCCATCCCAAGAATGAGATGTGTGGATATGGATTAATCCAATTATATAATTATATAATTAAATACATAAATACCCCTCATAAATATTATATATAGAGGGGTGTTTAAGAGGCATGGAGGGTCTTAATGAGGCATGGGATTAATGAGGCATGGGAGACCCATAATCTTGATATTTTATTCATTTATAGTTTATGGATGCCACCCCATATGATGAGGTCATTAGGTGATGGAGTTAATAAAAATCAAATTCTAAAAATAAATATTCAATAACTCTCATGGAAAATCCACTTAAGTTATTGATTTGGATCAGTTAGCCTTAAACAAGGTTAATCGACATTTGTGCAATTCTTTTGAAATTGGCCGTCAATTAATCAAAGTGGTCAAAAAGTCATATTATTGGGTCATTATTTGATTGGACAAGAATTGGAAGGTGATGTTAGTTGTATATGGATCGTGTTCCCATTTAGGATATTACCAACACAAAAAAACAAAGGTACATGATGTGTACTAATGAATTAAAAGAAAAGAGTGATCTAGAGCACAAAAAGGCAAAATTGTCATTTTGACTTGAAATGAATTGATCAAAGTTAGGTATCTCATAAAATGCATTTCTCCATTTAAGGATACATTAGCCTAAATGAGCACTTGAAAATGAAAAACCATGTAGTGTTTGTTATGGATTTTAGCATAAAATTTGCATTTGAGTGCAATTTGAGCAAAACTAACATTTTTAGCAAAAATGGTGTTAAGAATTGGATGTCTACATTTTGCCCCTATTTTAGAAGGTGTATTGAGACATTTAGACAAAACAACATATTTTCCAAGAAAATATTTTTCAAGAATAAATTAGAACAAACCCATGATGTCCCCTCGAGAGGACATACTAGGATGGAAGCGGAGAATGGACTCTCGAAAAGAGAGGGACAATGAGAGATTAACTTATGGAGTATATCACATATAAATGAGCTAATTATTTCACATGTGATTACCATCAATGATCAAAATATAATTATAGGTATAATAATCCCTAGTAGATGGGGTGAATGGGAAAGATTTAATCCATAAATGTAAGGGAAAAACATTAAACATACCAAATTTGACAGTATAAGCTACGTGCTTATGACATTGATCAATCCCAAGACAAGTTGCAAACTAAAACATTGCCATAATGGATGGTAGTGTGGAGAGATTAGAATTAGATGAAAAGAGAGAATGTTCTTATTTAAGAAGGGAAACACCATTAGAATAGGGTCTCCAAAGAGAAGATAATAAGAGGTTCCCCAGTAGAGCAAATGTGATCATGATAAAATAGTTTTTTTCCTAGTAGGGAAAATTTTGATTATTGATAAATAATAAATAATGGTTTACCCCTATATATTTTATTTGATTCTGACACTATTCAAATGTTTTACCCCATCATGGGAAATTGGCAAGAAAATAACTCAAAGATAGAACCCAAAAGATAGCTTAAAGCAATTGGGTACAGACGTGCATACGATGGTGTAGAAAATTAGAAAACCACTTAAACCTAACATATGAGAATGCACAAATTGATGGGAGAGATGAAAAGAATAATAAAGGTGTTCGAGCTGACTTCAGATGCATAAGATAAGGACATTTTCTACATAGTTTCATGGATTCATGTTCCAACATGAACATTAATCCAATGTATTTCACCCAAGTTTGGGAGAGAATGGAATGAGGAATGATGAGAACTGACCAAGAATTAGTTAGACTCACAATGTATGCAAAGAGATTCAAGTATAATCATAAAGTTGAGTACTAAAATGTATGATACCTAGATGCCTATTTCCATATCATGAGGCTAGATTATGCAAAGTGTTCTTGAGAATCGTTTATCAGAGCTATGTTGATGTTAGGACATTAAAACATGAGCACAAAGTGCTTGCTATAGCCAATTAAATTAGGCATCATAATTATGAATAACTTAGAATGACATAATATTCTAATTGCACTGAGCTAGTTCAAATGTGAATACCTATAACAAAGGATAATGGCAAAACAACGACCAAAACTAGAGTTACAACTATTTACATTTAAAAAAAAGGAAAGACAAAGAAAATAAATAAATGAACTTGACTTGAAATAAAGATATAATCAATCAAGACTTAAGTAGGAACAAAAAAGTTTACAAATAAAAAGTAAGAACATCTTAACAACATGACACCAAGATATAAATAATAAAGATCGATGTGGACCATCAAGACATTCTTGAACACAAACAGAAAAGCAAAATCAAATAGAAAAACAAGACACCAGCAATAATCAAATAAACAAAATGATCCAAGAACAACTTGATGGCATATGATAAAAATATAAATAATCAAGATCCATGTGAATCATCAAGATGTTCTGAAACACAAAATAGATAATCAAAAACATATAGGGAAATACAAGACCAAGATGAGACAAGAAGTAATAAAAAGAGAAAAGGAGAAGAAATAAAAGAGGAGGTGAAAAAGCACAAAAAAACACTAAGAAAACTCAAACAACACACATAAATATAAAACCAAGTTAGTGTGGTTTAAATACAAATGTTCATGTACGTGTGGTAGATGCATTAATTTTCACCACAACATAACAAAGAATAATGACACAACATTTTTTCCCTAATTAAATAGGAATACTGATAGAAGAAATGGGGGAAGAGAAGAAAAGGAACAGGTTGGCCAAGATGACTTTAGATGTACAAGACAAGTAGATACTACCTAGATGGTTCCATGGATGCATGTTCCAACATGAACTTCAGGCCAAATGTAGGTCTCCTAGGAAATAGGATAGAAGAAAAATGATGATTAGACCATCATGATTTATGTTATAGAATAAATGAAAGATATGACAAACAAATTAGAATGGTCTTTCAAATAACAAGCTAATGGGATGAGAAATAATGATCTTTCAAAATGTTAAGTGTGTGGAGAAAGATAAACAAGTGTTTATTTTCCTACAAAATGACAAGAGTGTAGCATGGTGGGATAGGAATGTACAAATGTATAAAAGTGTGAGACAATGTTTTTGTTCTTTTATTGATCATGTTATGATTTTTCTGGTATTTCCAAAGTATTTACAATGTTTTTGGTGTTTTTGGGATAAAATATGCACAAGATAGGACCATATAGTCAAGGAGATGCATGTCTGAGAGTGGAGGATCTAATAAAATAGATAAGACAACTACAATGGACCATGCTCACAAATTAGTGAGAGTGAGGATCCTGATAAGACAAAAAATGCCTACAAAGAGAAGTAAATGTAATATAGAATAGTGTGCAACATGAAGTAACTTCAAAGAACTATATATGTTGACTGATCTATAAGATCGTTGCAAAGGTCCTAATTTGAGATGCTCTTGATCACTTCTCTGGAGCTAAAAAATACTATCTTGGTTGAACTAGTTTTTAGAAATAGCATTGAAGATGTTCATAATGTTCATGAGACATAATCAGGATCATAATTGGTTCAAGGATAAAAAGTGCTCGAGCTTACAACATGCTAAAGACATATCAAAAAATATGGTTCTTAAGGATAACAATCTAAAGAATAGGATCCAGCATATGGATGGTTCATCGTAGGATAAATAACATGGTTCTCTTTTGATAATGGTCCATGATAGGATAAAATACATTTAAAGTACCAATGATTCAAATATTTCACTGTCTAGAGTCATGAAGTGCAAGCCAAGGTAGTATAAAATGTGTTCAAGGTAGGATAAAATGGTGGGATTAAATTACTTCAACACAAGTTACCCCCAAGTCAGGGATTTTGTATACAATAGCTCAAAGATATTCATGCATAGAACCTCTTTTTGTGTATGATGTTCATGGGCTCTATAATTTCTTTAATATTAGGTTTAGCTAGTTGATATGCCCCTAATCCATAGTTTACCATGACAACATATAGTCCCAACCAATTAGGTTGAAACTTAGCTTTCTTTTTGCATTCAACATTCATGTTCTTTTGGTTTTATTTCAAAACTAAGTCACCAATCTCAAAATCTCAAGGGAGAATGAGCTTGTTGTAGATTTTCCATAATCTGTTATGATAGGATTGCATGTTTTCTAAGGCAACCAAATTCTTACCATCAACAAGTTTTAGTTATTGCAGTCATGAGGCGCTATAGTCTTCATTATCTTCAATATGCTCTAGTTTTATTCATAATGATGGTATCTTAATCTCAACCAAGATAATATCTCTAGTGATAAAAATAAGGGAGTATGGAGTAACGCTATTTGGGGTTTGATGATTGGTTCCATAATCCTAAAGGGTAGGAAAGACTTTAAAATGCCAATTATAGCTAGTGTCATTGAAAATATTCTTTAAGATGGCTACAATGGTTTTATTTGACACCTCTACTTGTTCATTAGCTTGTGGGTTATATGGATTTGATTTCTTGTGCTTGATCTTAAATTTCACACAAAGAAATTTCACATCTTAGTTCACAAAGGATCCACAATTATCTGATAGAATATGGGTTGGGATGTCGTATTGATAGATGATATGGTAATTAATGAATTTAGATATCTAATTTTTGATAACATAAGTGAGAGGAATGGCCTCAATCCACTTGGTTAACTACTCAATTGTAGTTAAAATGTGCTTATGGCCATTTAAATATGTTGGGTTAATTTTACTAAGGAGATCTAGATCCCACATTGATAATGACCATGGTGTTATGATCATTTATAGTGGTAAAGAAGGTACATGTATTAAGTTGCCATGTTGCTAATAAGTAACACAATTTTTCACATATTTTAAAGCATTGATGTCCATTTTGGGCTTATAATAGCCTATTATGAGGAGCTTTTTTGCTAGGACTACACCATTGGTGTGGGCCCCACACATTCCTTCATTAACCTCCTTTAGTTCCAGCTTAGATTCTCCTAAAGATAAATAATGAAGAAGCATTCCATCATAGACTTTATGATAAAGCATGTTTCTAAGTAGAGTATAACATGTTAAGCAATTGGTTGTTGGAAAGGTTGGTAAGGAATACATGATCTATGAAAATAGTTATAAAAATCTTGGTACCATGGTAGCATAAGTGGAGGATTAGGACCAGCAATGGGGCATACCCTCTTTGAATCTGTTATAATATGTGTAGGATGAAGAATATTTTCAATCAAGAACTGATTCTTTATCACTACCATCCATTTGAATCATGGAACCAATCATCACCATTACATCAACATATCTATTATTTACTATCAAAACTTGTTCAAACTATAGATATTTAAAATGTGTTTTGAGGTTATCAACAATTTGCTTATAATGAATAAAATTGTCATATCTTATTTGATATTGATTAGTGGTTTGATTGATGATTAACTATGAATCTCTATAGACCTTTAAGCTTTAAAAATCCCATTGTATAACAAGGTATAGCCTTGCAATCAATGTCCCATACTTGGCCATATTATTTGTACAACAAAATTATATATGGAATGCTTTGGGAATAAAATCCCCCTATGGTGTTAGCAATAATGTGTTGGATGCATATACGTGAGATGTGAAGGGTCCATGAAAATATATAATCCAATATTTGGGTTCCTATGGTGCTTATTCTATCATCATGATAGCATCATCTGAAAAGTCAAACTTGAGTGGTTGAGAATTTTTAAAAGGAGCTTCTTCAATTTGGTCAGTAATTACTTGCCCTTTGATTTCATTTTGATTCTTATACTCAATATCAAACTCTCTTAGGAGGGTAACCTATTTATCCATGTATCCTTGAAGAGCTTATTTATACAAGAGGAACTTGAGAGGGTCCACCTTGGTAATGATAATAGTTTTGTTATTTAGCATATAATGTCATAATTTTTGGGTGGTGAACACCATAGCTAAACATGCCTTCTCAATAGATGTATAATTATGTTCATAATCCACCAAAGAGTGTCTTAAATAATAAAATCATGTTCCTTACCATGATCATCATGTTGGGCCAAAAGTTCCCCCAGTGCATGTTCTATGGCTGATATATAACGAAGTAGTGTCTTTTCCTATGTTGGCAATTTTAAGACCAATGAATTGGACAAGTATGTTTTAAGCTTTGAAAATGATATCTAACAATATTCATCTCATTGAAATGTTACCCCTTTCTTCAAAATATGAGTAAATGGGTGACACTTATCTAGAAATTGAATAATGAACTTGCATATAGACTGGATCTTTCCTTGCAGGATTCATAGTTGTTTAAGTTTGTTTAGTGGAGGCATTTCCATAATATCCTTGACCTTGGCATCATCGACTTCAATCCCTCTTTTTGATACAATGAAATCTAGCAGTTTCCATGATGTGATTCAAAAGACACATTTCTTAGGATTCAATCATAATTTATATTCATGAATACTTTCAAAGATTATTCGTAGAATATCAAGATGTCCATCTCTTATTCATGATATTGCTAGTATATCATCAACAGAGTCCTATACAATGGCATGCATCATTTCATGGAAGATGAAATTCATTTCTCATTGATATGTTGTGCCAACATTATTCAATCTAAATGCCATGACTCTATAATAAAATTTTCCCCATGGAGTGGTGAATGTAGTCTTGTGCTAGTCTTTAAGGGATATCTTGATCTGATTATAACCTAAAAATGTATCCATTAAGGACAACATCTCATACCTAATAGTTGAGTTGATGATTATGTCAATGTTGGGTAGAGGAAAATCATCTTTGGGACATGCTTTATTGATATATCAAAAATTAGTACAAAGATGTTTACCCAGGGTCATTTTTCTCATTAGGACTATGTTGGAAACCCATTCAGATTAATCTTGTGGTCTAATAAAATAGGCTCCTAACAACTTTTTTAGTTCAACCTTAACCAATAGGGTAATGTGTGTATGAATCTTTCTCAATTTTTTCTTCATTGGTTTGGCATCACAATGGACAACAAGGTGATGCATAACCAAATTAAGGTCCAAGCCTAGCATGTCATAATATTCCAATTCCAAAATGTCTATATAATCCTTAAAAATGGATATAATAGGCTCACATTTTGCTTCAGTAAGGGAAGCTCCAAGATAAAATTTTTTGGGATCCTCATAGGTTCCAAAGTTCACTTTCATCGTGTTATCCACAATGAGTGTGGATCCATGTTATAGAAGTTTAGTTAAGGTATGATCACCAGTATCTTCTTCTACCACATTATTGTTGTTCTTCTTAAAGATCTGGATGGTATGAAGAATTATAATCTACCATCTCAGGTAAAGGCTAATTAGCAAAAACCTCTAGAAACTCAAGAGTAAGACACTCAAACATTTATTATTTCTCTGAAGAGATGCTTGTACTAGCTATGAAATTTGGGAGATGGACCTTTTGTGTCTTGAGAAGATGAGCAAACTTTCCCTCCTAGGAGCACCTAGAATAGGTTTTCACTCAAAGGCTTATCTTTTTCTTTACTTTTCCCTAATCAATGAGTTCCTTAAAGAGGGTTTCACCTGAAGATATCGATGTTTGTTTTTTATTATGACCAATAAAATTTTCTTGATATTCAAAGTAGGTAAAAGGATCCAATGAAAAATCAAAGCCATGTATTCTACAATTGATTCTTCATTTTAAAACTCATTAAGGCATATGACCAAATTTTATTGGTCCCAATCTATGAGTTTAAGATGGAAAAGGCATAGATAAAAATGAGGGTTTGCTTCAAGATGGGAAGATCCAATGGTAAATAGATAATGCCCTGCTTCAAAAAGGGAAGAACCACTAGTATGGGATCTTGCTTTAGGATGGGAAGATTCAATAGGAATTATGTTTGATATGGAATTTGAATCAAATAAATATGACCTAGTAAGCTCATTGAAAAGGCTATAATGGGATGCTATGTTGATATTAGGAATCTCATCACTAGTCACTTGGGAAGAGTCACTATCAAAAGTTATGAGGTTACCCTCTAGTGGTATAAGTCCTAGACAATGATTCTAATTGATGACTCCAATTGATAAAGGTTCCAAGATTCCTTGTACTTATGGGTCAAGGCCCTTCCCTATATAGTCAAGATGATCCATTATCTAGTTAGGGATAAGATACTTTAGATTCTAAAAGCAATCAATAAGGCCTTTAGAATATAACTAATATCCCTTGATAAAAAGCCTCTAGATATTTCTTTGTCATGATTATAGGTACAAAAACCATAGGTGGTTTTTGCTATTTATTCTTTGTCTACCAAATATGATTGGGACCATTAGGATTCATGGATGGTTTAGGATTTCCAAATGATTTAGGGGATTCAATAAATTTTGAAATATGGAGTATGCCTTAAGAGGGTACATATAAATATGCACATCTTTAATAAAACCATGCTTTGCAAGAGTTACAAGAAATGAATCAGCCGAAGTGGAAGCTAAATCATGAGGGTCGATATAATTAGATGGAGATGGATTGGAAACTATGGATTTGTTATTATTCATAGTGAATTTACAACATAGGTAATAGTTATATTTATGAAACTCAGCTTCAAGCAATTTTTAATATTGATATGATTGTTGATCAGTTGGAAGAGTAACCTTCACCCATCATGGAGAAATTTAAAGCACTAGTTAAGAGTGGATGGAATTGCCTATACTTCATAGATCCAATGATGACCAAGAAGTATGTTATAAGGAAGTTTAATATCCATAATATGGAATAATGTGTGATTATAAATAGGCCTAACCATGACTAGAAACCAAATTGTACCTGAAGACTACCTCTTGACATTATCATAAGCCTTGATTGTAATAGTTTCTCACTGAATGTCTTTATCCATGTAGCCTAATCATCATAATAATTAGAGAGATATGATACCATTATCTATAAGAACCCACTTGATCTTATGATATGTAATTATTATCTCAATGTATAACAGGTTATTATGGTTTGGGCCAAGAGTGGACATATCTCTGTGGTTAAATGTGATTTGCCAAAATGAAGACAAATATCCAACTATGTTCTAGAAATGATTATGGTTAATATCATTAGGCACATTATATTATTTCAAAAGGATATTCATAATAGTTATATGGAAATTAGATGTCTGTAAGAGTTATAATATGAAAATTTATGCAAGGGTTTATTTCAATTGGTCTATTAAACTATAAGGCCTTTCAATTATGGATTGAGCTAGTTTAGTATTCATTATCACAATATTCAGCTTTGGAACCATCATTATAGTTTTCTCATTGGGTCTCATGGAATAATTGGGTGAAGGACCTTGGATGGTGACTCATGGGCATCTAGTTGTGATTGCACAACCTATAGGTGGCAAGGAGTCATTATAATTAGAAGAGGAAGGCAAAGGGCCTTAGATGGTGACTCATAGGCATCTAACTATATTGCTATAGTTTTAAACCAATGAGGATCCTTTATAATTAGAAGAAGGGTGATGTTATTCAAAACTATTAACCTATGTAAATAGAGTCAGAACATGATTATGCAAATGTGATGTGGTATTACTAGGGGGAGAGGGTGTTGATCCTATAATGATAGGTCACATGCTAAAAGGAACATGAGATTATACATGTGGTTTCATAGTAATAGTGGTAATGTGGGTAGAATAAATTTGCCCCATAATATTTTTATATTTATATGACATGTTATTATAAGACACATTTATAGTATGGACATTATTATCTTGATTATGCTCATGATGATTCTGACCCTAATGTTGGTTTTGATTCTGCCTTTGTCCTTGATTCCAACCTTACTTTTGATTATTTCTTGGTGGTGGTGGATTATGTCAAGGAAAGGGGTCCTTATAGATACCAATATCCTAATTTTTGTCTTGATTAGGGGCTAATTTAATTTATAGTTAACCACTTTTAATAAAGTATTCAATAATGTGTTGTAATTAGATGCAACAATACACACTGTGACCAACAACACAATAAAAGTTCACCATTCATTTTTTTGTACCAATCTAGTTTGGGTTGATCTTGAGGACATGGCCTTGGTACTAGCCATAAAATCAAATTAGCAGTGATGAGAATTTCTAACACTATTTTAGTTGGTTTTCCTAACTTACTAAAGACTCTAAAATTGTTATGAAATGTCCTTTGTGGAGCTTGTCTCTGCAAAGTAGGATATGGATTTTGGGGAGTTAACTATACATTTGGGGGAAGCATATCCTACACCATTTTTATGTGCCTTGTTTTAGTCACCCAATTTCCATCTATGTTTTTATTTTTGTTAAAGCCCGTAGGCTTACCCTACACAACTTTTTGTACCGATGATTGAGTCTAACTAGATGTCTGACCCTATGTGAAAATATTGACAAGGCCTTTAGCAATAAGAGTCTTCTCAATCTACACTCCTTTATTAATAATTTCTTCAAATGATTTGGCATAAGCTAATTATATATTATGTACAACTTCAAGATTCAAGTTTTGTGCAAATATATCATCCAACTATATGTCTAGCAAGTTATGCTAAAAAGGGCCTATCAATGCTCTCCACCTTTGTAGATATGCAACAAAACTTTCACCATCACATTATTTGGCTTTGCATAAGTCAAAAATGGTCAATTCATGCTCTATGTCATATTATAAATGGTTAATTAACTTTTCTAATAATGCATTCCAATCCACAAAGGATCCCTTGGGTAGTTTAAGTAGTTAATCTAAATCCTATCATACTAAACTTCATGAAAATAGTCAAAGTAAGTACTTACTACTATAAGAAACCTCTTGACATAAGACAAGGAATGACTATATGTGTTTACATGGATCTACCTTTCCTTTGTACTTGTAAAATTTTGATGCCTAAAAATGAGGTGGAAAGAGGTTTTGGATGATAGATAAATGAAATGGATATGGACATATCTCATCAAATTTTTACTTTTAAACTCCATTTCTCATCTCCAATTTCTAAACAGTTTCCTTCATAGAATTCCACTCTTGCATGTTTGGTACATTTTTGGATTGGATAAAATGTTATTGGGGTAGCATGTGCCCCTGGTTTTATTGTTGTTGGGGTGGAATGTGCCCCTAGTTTTGTTATTGTTGTGGTGGTATATGCCCCTAATTTTGTGTGGATCTATAGGGAACGTATACCTTTCAATCTATGCCTTGGTTCTAATTCACTCCTTGAGTCGAGAGAATAGGCCATTGATTCTTGGATTGTAAAACATTCCTTGATTTGTCTATTTAGTACTTTATTAATTTGGGGAAGTGATGTGTTTTTTTACCAATTTCTACGTTTGTTGGAAAGAATTAGCCAAATTATATTGAGGGATTTCCTCAATTCAAATTGAACGGTCTTTAATTTTTAAAGTAACAAGAGGTTATTTATTATTTAAGAATGTATGCTCCATGTTAAATGGAATATTTTATAAGATCTCTTATGACTAACTATTTGTTTAGATTACCTTGATCTACTATGGTTATATTCTCATCAAATGTTTTTTGCATACTTTTGACCACATTTCCCTATTCTTTAAAAGCATCATTGTAAATTGAAGTGGCAATTAATGACTCAATTAAGTCTACAATGAGTGGATCCATATATCATTGACTTATTATCTTGATCTTAGCTAAAAGATTCAGATTTATGGGTTTTGACTCTATTTGTATTTATTTTCCTTTGTTAGAAGAAGAAGGTATGTCTGTTTGTGCAAAATATTTCTCTTGTCATCATTGTTCTCCTTCTCTAACTAAGGTATGAAATTTTTGTGTAGGAAAGTTTGAAGGTAGTCTAGCACCTGATTCTATCAACCTAAGAAGTGCTTCATATTGATCTTCTTAGGGTTGATATTCATTGTAATCATCATTGGATCCTACTATTATGGGTATGTCATTAAAAAAATTAGGGTTGTCTTGACCATCATAAAATTTCTCATCCTCATAGTTAAGGCCATAAGAGGCCCCACTATGAATGAACCTTTGATTCATGTCTAAAAATAGTTGTTCTCTATGTTTGAATAGATTTGAATCAATGTTTTGCAAAAATTCAAAGAAGGTATACTTTGGTCCTCTTCAAATAGATAACTAAGGTACCAAAGAGACTATAATGGTGGGTGGATTAGAACTACACATAATTATAATATTTGGTTCATGAATTTACTCAACCTTTGGTAAAGCTAAAATCATATAAATTGAAAGAGGATAAAGTAACTCAAAGATCCAAGGTGAAAACTAGTACACCAAAGCCTAGATCTTTATGATACACCTATAGCATAAAATTTATTTTCAACTATGAGGAGTTGATCATATAAAATTAGAGGAAAGCTCTCTAGATTATGAAGAAGAAAATATGCACTAAGCATATCAAGATGTAAAAACATACACAAATCACTAAGTACAAATCTAAGACCAAATGGGTAACACAACATCACCACATGGTTCTAGTAGGATAAAATATGTTCTAAAACTCAAAGTGTGAATGATACATAAGATGACTTGAGTCCACCAAGATGATAATGCAATTTTGAGTCTAATAAATGGCCCTTAATCCAAATAGAAAATTCAACCAAAGTTAGAACAAGTTTAGTGTGAAAATGGTGAACCCAATTTGACACACCAACCCTTAAAACTTAGAAAGGTTCAATTTTGAAAGTGAATTATAAATGAGGTAATTACACAAATTGGGTAAATGATCTAGACTCAATTGGGTAGCATGACTGCACCAAAGGGGGTGATATGACACAAAGTTTTTGTTAACAATTTGAAAAAAGAAAAGATAAATTTTCTAATTGGATAGCGTAATGCTTCCCTTACTCAAGAATTTTGGGGACAATGTGTTTTGGTTAAGTTAATTGAGTTAACAAGAAGTTTTAGACATAAATCAAGACCAAGTAAACTAATGACAAAAAATAATAATCTTAAGTCTAAAATAATAAGGTATGGCAAAGTGGGGTTAACTAAACTAGCGAGTTTTCAAACATTTTTAAGGGGATCAATTACACAATGAATTTCACATCATGATGCAAAATAAAAATATGAAATTGTTTATTTGTAGCACTTGTCTTATTACAAAAAGGTCTTACCCTTTTTCCAACCACTACATCTGATGCTTGCTCAATGTACTATGATGTCCAAAGTGTAGATATGTCTCATGTGCAACTCTAATACTATAATGTGGTGTAATCGCTCAAACCTCTAGTCTTAGTCGGAGTGGTTGAAGTCAGTGATAGGAGATGAAACCCCAGGTCAAATATTCCCTATAGAACTTGTGGGAGGTAATAAAGTCCCCCTCTTAAGTGAAGATGCAATAAAATAAAAGACATAATAGAAATACTTTAGGTCATTTCAAGATCACCCAAACTATTGCAAGTTTTTGAGGAGTGATTTAGATGACATTAGTTTTATGTCTTAAACTAGGTTCAAATTATGATGAGATGGTGATTTTGATCCCAAATTTTCTCTAAAGGTGATGGATGGGAGAGCATACACGCACATATCTTTTCACTAAAACAATCAAAACCTATGTTCATTTGAAGCCCAAATTAAAGATTCAAGACTTAATTTGGATCAACAAATCTCATTGAAAATATAATTAAGCTTTTGATTTGGATCAATTAGCCTTAAATAAGGTTAATCAACATTTGTGCAATTCTTTGGAAATTAACCCTCAATTAATCAAAATGGTTAGAAAATCATATTATTGGGTTATAATTTGATTGGAGAAGAATTGGAAAGAAATTTTAGATGTATACCAACCATGTTCCCATTTATGATTTTATTGACACAAAATAACAAAGGTACGTGATGTGTACTAATGAATTAGAAGAAAAGAGTGATATAGAGGACAAAAAGGCAAAACCATCATTTTGACTTGAAATGAATTGATCAAAGTTAGGTATCTCATAAAATGTATTGCCCCATTTAGGTATACATTAGAATAAATTGACACTTGTAAACTAAAATATTTAACCATTTAGCACATTTTATGGATTTTAGCCTAAAATGTTCATTTGAGTGAAATTTGAGTAAAACTAACAATTTCAACAGAAATGGTGCTAGGACTTAGATGTGTACAACCATAAGGTGGAGGGAAAACCAACATTTATATGTCCATGTGTAATACATATCTCCTACATAACACTCAATTATCATGAAAGTCATGTTTGTATGTAAACAATATTTAGTCTACCAAAAATGTGATAAATAACATATGTGAAAATGTAAACTAGCCATCATGTCATGCTTAGGTCCTAGTTTTGGATTTTTTAAATATTTAAATATTTTTGTATTTTTATTATTATTTTTTTATATTTTTGGAATATTTTAAACTTGACATCATGTATCTTAAATTATATCATCTTCATCAGTATTGAAATTTTCATATCATGGTTTGATATCTTGCATATTTCCATGATGATGAGAATTTGAAATAGAATCTTTGAGGTTCTAGATAATTTCAACATGATGAATTTGAAAGATTCTATTTCATATCTTGGTTTCTTATTGAGATTACATAATCACATTTATTCTTCTTATTTTGGGTATGATTTGTCTATTAATGTCTATTATGTCATTTATGAAAATTATGCTTCTAGATGGTATGCATCATCTTCATGTCAAATTGTAATCACTCTTTACTTATGTAGAAAGTGAGACGTTGGTTGGTAAAATCTTTTGTATCCTAAATATGTTATAAGTAGTGATATCCTAATGTGAATGTCATAATATATTTATGATTCATGACCCATATGGGTGTATTTCCAACCTTTGAACCAAAAGATAATGCTAAAACATATATATCGAAGAGGTTTTGGCCACTATATACGAAACTATAAATTTGTAATTTTATGTCCCAAATGTTGGAAACATCCTAGACTACATAGGATATGTTATCCATTATCATCAATCTAAGCATTATTTTTGTATTTTCCTTCCATAAATGTATTAATAGTTAATGGCTCTTATTGAGGAAGCTTCCTAGTCATTATTGTTATAGATGTCACCTTTATAGGATTTGATGTTATTTTTTCCTATTGGTCCTCTAAAATATTCATAATTTCTTTATTCGTGTATTTTTAAATCTATTTTTTCAAATTATCACAATTATTTTTATCTTTTCCCATGATTTTGTGATAGATAGAATATTTTTCTCCTTTTTAATTCAAATATTACCCACAACTCAATGTTGAATAGATGCTAATGTGATAAAATTATGATCAATAAGAAGTTATAATAATATATTAAATTTGAAACCTGAAACCCTAAAAAGATGAAACTTTAAAGGAAAATCTAGGGGTTTTTAATCTTTGATACGTGTAAGTGTTCACTAATATTTCTCATCCTAATTTGGATCAATGAGTTAGATTAATCTAATTAAGGTATAACTTTGAAATAAAATTTAGATCCACAGATATTGCATTGAAACATACATCTAAATATAAATGATTGACAGTTTATTATTATAATTTGATAAAGGTATATGATAAATATGTAAAGTACTACATAGTTCATTATAATTAAAATTTCTAGTTGACTTCCTAATTTTGATTATTTTTTTGGAAGTATAAATTAGATATAAATACAACTCTAGTTTTCTTAGTTCGTGAACTAATTTATTACCAATGTTGGACTAGTTATATATGATTAGGTCAATATTAATGGTTAATGTCTCTATACATAAGTTTAATGTAATTCATATACATTCACTTTAGACTTATTTTCTTATTATGTGATTTTAATATCAAACCCTAAATACCCGCCCAGATCAAAAAATCAACCTCATTTTCCTTAAACCCCTAGATATGCTTGTGTGGTATATAAAATTGTAAAAATGGGGATGTGTAATGGGCTAAGCTAACCTTAATCACCCCCACTTAATAAGTGTCCACTTCATACATATCCAATACTCCAAGAAGGGAAATCAGGCCATATGAAGTTCTCCCACATAGTGTTATTATGAAATTATGCTCCTTCACTATATGCATGTACCTAATTATTAGATTTATTACTTAAAAATTATTCATTTGACTTAAATTTCAAGTGATTTAGAATTTTCACATGATATATCCTAGTGATAGATATGTAATTTTGGAAAAAGGGAATATTTTAATAATGTACAATAGTGTATACATGTATCATAAATAACTACCATGTGTTTTTGAATGAGCTCTTTGCTTTTTTAATGTGGATCCATTTGAATAATTATTCATGAAACAAGAACTATAGGATTATGTGATCCAAAAATCAGAAGTTCTAGTTGATAAATATTTCAATAACATAGAAATAACACAATAACAATGAATTCTCTAAGAAGAGAAGTATTACTCAAGATCGCAATACAATTATATGCTTATCTCTAGGAAGAGATGTCTGTCTTCACATTTCAGGTTACCTCTTCATTTATACACATTTTTAAAGCATGGGGGGGATGTAGAGGGTCACCAATCTTGAGGGAGATTCAACTTCTAATATTTAAAATAATACAGAATCTGAGGAATTACTATTTTTAGAAACTTACTATTTTTAGACTGCACTACTAAAATTAAAATTTGG
>JARHVA010005786.1:287500-292500 GCA_037957365.1 Torreya grandis
GAAATAGTATAAGACTAATGTAGCTATCCCCTATGTGTTGTCTTATGTATGAATCATGTAATATGTGCAAAGTACAATAGTGACGTCAATTATAACTTCTAAAATATACATCTTAGGTTAATATTTAGTAACTTATACCTATTTTTTTGTTATCCCTATGATTGATATAGAACTAATAAAAAATAAGGAAGCTTTTCTCAATTAAATTCTTGATCAAATGTCTTTCATAAGTTTCCTGGTGAGTAGGTAAGAAGTTTCTAGATGAGATATAAATGAGGTTTGATCTTGTATTTATATCAATACCTTTGGATAAATAACTTAAATTAAATCACTTAGGTTGACAAATAGGACATGTTTCATTTGTAAATTATATGACTTTATGGCACTATACACATTGACATAGGTGTCTATGTTAGACACTAGTGTCCAAAGAGTAGGAAAATGGGTACAGATTCAAAAAAAATGGAGGTGGAAGATAAGTAGATTTTAAGCATTTTGGGAAAAATAAAAGGTCTAGCTCATCAAAATAAGACTGGTTAGACCAAGAGATAGACCAAGGGGAACAAGATAGAGTAGATACAAAGCTTCAAAATTTTGGAAAGGTACAAAATTGAGAGGAATAACCATGTTTTGAGTTTTCCAAGTGTACAATATTGAGATGTTATATAATCCATAAATATCATCTATATTTTCCCCCTTTTATTTGTAATTAAATTATTATTTTAAATGAAAGGATTGTGTACTTGGGTATATATAATACACCTTGCCTTTGTTTGAGTCTAAATTGAGTGATTTGCTAGTGAATGACCTATAACCAAGAGAATGTTATAGTACCTAATCAATGAATATATTATATAATTGAATGTGTTTTAAAATATTTAAATTTAAAGAGCAAGGATTAGGAGTACACATGTGTATCCAAGTAACTACCTTGCCTATTGGCAAGTTGATTTGAAAGACGTATCATTATAAGGCTGTAAAACTAAGACTATGACAAATATATATAAATCCTAAAAGTGCATATATATAAGGAGATAAAAAGATATTGCAAGGCACATGCCCCCAACCTTTGAGAAAATATGATTTGTCATTCAAAAATTAAGATTAGATCAACAGTGCAACCCAATCATGCTTACAACCTGATTGACATGAGTGAATAAAGTCAACTCATAATTTGAAATTGGTAAGGGTCAATGAAACAATCAATTCTAACCTAAATTTTTTCCAAGACAAAGTGAATCACCTCAACCATACCAAAAGTGAACCAAATACTACAATATATTGGCTCAATATA
Source organism: Torreya grandis (assembly GCA_037957365.1). Lineage (NCBI taxonomy): Eukaryota > Viridiplantae > Streptophyta > Pinopsida > Cupressales > Taxaceae > Torreya > Torreya grandis. The sequence continues at coordinate 288,795 of JARHVA010005786.1, forward strand.
GTCCATAAAAGTCCATCCTAGTGGGTGATGATAATGCCTGAGAGTGTTTTGAAATATGAAACTAATTTAGATTTATAAATATAAGGCACACACTACATATAATATGTAACTTAGATATGTCTCATCATGAAACTTTGTATGACAATGGTATCAATGTATAAAATTCTACCACAACTATGAATTTGAATTATATAGTTGTGTGTTTTGGCTAATTAATAAACTATGTAAGTGTGGAGAACATGCTTAAAAATAATTAACCCATTATATATTGATAAATATGAAAACTAAAATAAGTGTTAATGTGTATTATATGTTTCCAAAACACATCCTCACTAATCTAGGTGTGCCAAATACTAAATAAGTGTGGAGAACATGCTTCCAAAGCATGGCCCCTTTGAGTCTAAAAACTATGCCCAATGTGGAGAAAATGCCTCTATGACATTCCCCAAATGATAGTCCTCCCTTTGAGGTGAGGAAATAATATAATCAGATATTTAAATCACCTCAAAAGGATATGACAATTAAATAATATGTGAATGGAACCATGTCACAAATTAAAAAACATGACTAGGTAAATGTAGCATTAAAGCATATAGAACAATGTGAGCACATCAAGGATTAAGATGCATGATAGATATTGTGGAAACATATAAATAATAATAAAATAATCTTAAAAATCTAATAATTACACACATAAGATCACTCAAAATCAATTCAATGTAAAATGGTCCTAAGAAACTATAAATAAGGGGCATATTCAAATGCCACACAATCAAAGCGATATGACTCAGTCAAATGTACACAAAAGTAATAAGTACATATTCAAATGTACATAAAATATATAATTACATATTCAAATGTAAAATAAAACACACATAGGCATGGGGGCCAAAAACAAAGGAGCATATTCAAATGTTTTAATAAGTAAAACAATATCAAGGAAAGGCACTCAAGGAAGTACATAAAGGAAAGCATAAGTAAGAAGCTTAAACATATCATATTAGACCATGGATAAAATGTCCTAATAAAAAATTTCAAGTTCATATCATATCAAAAACCCTATGATGTATATAATAATAGATAAAAGTTTGTGTAAGTATATAGGATCTCAAACATGATAATACAGAGACCATAGAATGGTATAACATGTGTGTACCAAGATCATAGAAGAAATTTTTTCCAATGTTCACATGACATAAGTAGAAATAAGTCCTGACATTATAAATATTAATAGATCATGTATCTATCTATTCATTTATAAGACTCAATTAAAATCGTGACACACATGTTTATGTAGAATTAATTCATATACCATCCTTCAACATGAAACTAAGAAATAGATGCCAAGGAGTTAACAGAGTATGTTTATGTTGAAAATATATTTGGAGTTTTGTATGTATTTATGTATTTATACGTGAAACTAGAAGAACCAATTTATGATCCCATATAATTGATGAGAATAATTGAGTATTGGTGAATGTATAACCTGTCATGAACAAGATGTGTCATATACATGCATAGTGGAATCATAAAGTGTGTCATTTTCTTTTGTTTAGTTTATACCTTGTATTTTTATTGTAGAGTTATTTTCTTTTATTAATATTAACCATGATTTACCTAGTTTTGAATTATATTTAGTCAAAAATGGACTAATATTAAATACAATAGAGCATGATTTGGATCCATGTGTGACACTACATTTAATAGATCTAATGTAAAGATCAAAATCAATAACTTTATTCATATGTTCCATGTTATATCCCATAGATGTAAAGAATTCCAAGGTACCTATATTGAATTCAAAATATGGGTCAACTAAAATATCTTTACCTTACTTTTCATCCATGAAAGGTTCAATTATTTGACGCTTTGAGGAAAGAGTGGTAATTGATTCATATGAAGGCACACATCTAACATTACCCTTTATGGGAATTTTTTAGTATTTATGTATTTGTTATTTTTAGATAATGTTTAGAAAATTATATTTCTCATCTATCTCTTACTTTTTGACCTCTTTTATTAGAAACCCTATTTTGAGAATGTTTGTTTCTTTTTCTTGAGTTTGAGTTGGCAAATTTTATTCTTTTTATTTTTGTAGCATTGCCTTTAGAATCTTTTCTTGCTATAATTATTTCATTTTTAAGTGTTTTTTTTCAATCATGTTTTTTATGCATTTATTATTCTTTATGTAATTTTTCCTTGTGTATGTCATTTTAATTTATATGTTCTCTCTCTTTTTTATTGGCCAAATGTAAATTTGAATGATTTTTATTAGTATTACCAATATATCCCAAGATTTGATGGTCATTCTAGTCATAAGTGAAAATAGGATGAGTAATGCCTGGGGAATGTTTTCCCAATCCTTTATCATGATAACCAAAATTTTATGAATATTTCATTCCAAAATCATACTATTTGGAAAACTGAGCATCGTTACTAAGAGGTAAATTTGTATCCTTTTCTTGATTTTATTTTTTGCTTTCAACATTTTTTTGGTCTATACTTGATATTAGTAATTGTTTTTATCCAAAATTTTCTTTGATACCTACATTTTTTATTTTGATACATGTGATTTAGGATAAATACTCATAATGGGAATGTTTTTATTAATTTATGTATCAATGATAATACCACCATTACATTTGTGACTTTGTATTTGGTTCATTAAATCCAAACAATAATCTGTATTATGACCATGTATTATATGATATGCAAAATAGTAATTATATCTCATTATGGGATGTAAATTAGGTAGTTTGATCACTTTATTTTGAATCATGTCTCTAAATATATCAGTTGGAATCTTGATATTCTTTTGTTCACTTTTGGAATCACTTGTTTTGGATGTATCAAGTTTTAGATTTTTGTCTTGATATGAAATCTTGTTTGGCACAACATTGGTAGATGAGGATACAAACACATGATTAACACATGAATTGGATTCTTAAAGTATGAAAACTAATTTTTTAACTCTTTTATTAACTTTTTCATACTAGTGATTTGATATTTTAGGGTTTTAAAAACACAAACCCTATGTATTTTAGATTGATTGCTTTATTTTGAAGATATAGAATGGGCTACCTTAACAATTGGATAAGTGATAGTATGGACCTGGTTAGATAAATGAGATATATCACCCTCATTAGGGTAAGAAGGAATAATATTATCTTTTGTATCTATTTTACATGTTCTAAAAATTGATATGAGAACATAATAAGGACACGTAAATGCTAGGGAGAAATTAATCATGTCAAGTTCACCAAAGGTTTAACCCTAAAAATTTAGATTGGTATTATCTAGTGTTAAATTAGTAGAGATATCCTAGGGCACAAGGATGATAACCTATGTCTAAAGTAGGCCAATTGGGTGCTAAACTCAAATAAACATCTACTTAATTTCTTAAATTTAGATAGGATAAAATAGTAAGTATAACTATTCTAGATATGGAAATGACAAAGAAGTAATGTAATTAGCTTGTTTTGATGACAATGTAGTCATGGATGTGGAATAGTCAAAAATTATACTAGAATAGGACTCTATAATATTCGCTATATTATGCATTAGATGATTTTGGAGTCGTGAACACTAGCATCAGCCCTAGATGGTTGTATTCATGCTTATTTTTGAACCTGACATAAGTGTCATGTATAAAATGCCTAATGGAAAAGGATGTGACCACTTAAATTATTATTGGTTTAACATTTTC
>JARHVA010005786.1:297500-355000 GCA_037957365.1 Torreya grandis
AATACAATAGTTTTTTGATTTAGATATATTTTATCTTCCATTTGGTATATCCAAAATTTTCCCAATGTAAAATTGTGTTAAAAAAATGTGAGGCATGACCAAAAATTTAATTTGACAACATAGGGACCATAAGTAATTGGTAATATTATCTAGCCCAATAAGTATTTCGAATTTCCATTATGATGTAAGTATTTGATATTATATACAATTTGTGATAAAAATATTTAATTACAATAGGTTTATTTTTATGTAGGATAAACATGGTTGTCGTGAAAATAAGCTTCACCCATTGATAATTTAATTAATAAATACTTTTGACCATGGTGATTTTTAATTGGAATGCTTGGAAGTAGTTTCAAAGTATGTCCATCTTTTATTGGTCTTGTATTGAGTAACTTTTGCAAATTTGTGATACAAAGATTTGTAATGTCACATAGTTGTTCATTATATTTATTTGTAAATTCAATCCCATCATATGTAACTTTGACAAAGTTATTATAGTTTATAGATGTATTTAATTATTTTCTATATTTGACTAGGAAATATTCATATCTATGCACATCCATATATAAGTGGTTAAATGAGGTTTAATGTTTATTTAAATACATTTATTTAAGTGGAGATATAATACCTCTAATAATATTAATTTTAGTCCCAAATACAAAGGATTACATACTAAGGAACATGATGCATTTTTTAATCAAATGGCACAATGTTAAATAGACTCATCATCTTGTTGTTTGATGTTTTGGAAATGTTCCAATATAAACTTATGTACATTATGTGTATTAAGTGAAAATAATTAAACTTATTCTTATTATTTGAATGTATTTAAGGAACCATTTCTTAATTTATAGAACCAATCCAAAGCTTCTTGTACAATGCTTCCATGGAATGATTTAAAAAATATTCATTCATTTTTAACCAAATGGTCAAAATAATGTACATATTGAATGATATTTTAGGAAGGATCTCCAAAGACAAAAAATAAAAGTAAGATTTGTGTAATCACCCTAAATTGGTCAATAAAACACACATATTATGTCTCTTCAGAGTCCTTTCATAGGAGACTTTGACTGGAGAATATGATCTTTATTCACATTTATCGAGTTCCTCTTATTTGTCTTATCTTGATCTTACTACATTCCCTAGACATCTCATTGCCCATTCCCAGTCATCCGTAGCTTACCAGGTTTGACCCTTTTAGGCCGAAAGACCTCTTTTAGACCCTAACCCATCCCCCCAAGTCTCAAACTCCCTAGAGAATACTAACCAAATATGGACTATATCATTGAAACCTAGGGTGTCCAGTTTTTGGTGCTATTGTCCAAACCCAGTTTTGGTTATAATGGTCAGTTTCTTCCATAGGATAAGTCTTACCACTTTTCTTTGATTGATTCCTAAGTTTCAAAATGTTAGCCAAATATTAATAAAGCTCCCAAATTTGAAATAATGAGTCTCCTATATAAAATACTACACAAGGCATTTTATATCTAACACTTACTACTTTGGCACATTAGACATAATAAAAATTAGTCAATAATATATCTCAGTTTCTTTACATCACACTTATATTTTCATGCTTTATCAAGGAAGGGCCTAAGTAAAATTCATTCTTGTATCAACCGTGCACGTTGAGGATGCATGTTCCCTAAGGGAGAACTACATCAAATTTGTGACCCTAACTTGAGGGTTAATGTAGGTAGCAATCAGAACATTAGGGGTTATTGATTGTATTATCATTTTTCCTGTCACTTAGTTTTTCCCCCTTTTGATTTTAATCTATTTATCATTTTCATGTGCATAGACAACTACAGGTACTAATTATTAAAATAGGCCTACATCAAGTTTTGGTGACTCTTAGGAGATAAAATTTGGTATGTAGGGTCTCTCAAACTAGATGAACATAGCCTAGAAATCTTAGAAAGCTTAGACCTACATGACTACAACACCAAAACTAGGACTACAACACTGGACCTCTAGGTGTCCCATTTTTGGCACTCTTGTCTAGGCAAAAAATAAACTTTTGGGTGTTATTTTTAATAGTTTGCCTAGCCAGATCAACAAATATCAACCTCTAAATCTTCCATCTCGGTCTATAACCAATGAAGTTTTATTCTCTTCCCTCTTATTTGTTATTTTTAGCAATTAATGAAATACTTCCAGATTCAATAAATCAGTAGGCTAATTAAGGCACATTTATTACTGATTTAATCCTTAATCTAGACCCATTTACTATTTAGGAAACTAACCCTTATAGTTTCTTAAATTTAGTAAAACATTTGGTAAACCTAACTTACTTTGAATTTTTGTACAAAAACCCTATAAACCCTAGAACTAATTATTTCTAATTTTTAATAATATTTTTTTAATTTTTCCTAAATTTAAAAATTAAAAAAATATAAATTAATGGATATATTTTAAATAAATTCACTAAAACCCTAGATTTCAAAACTAGGTTGTCCAACAATAAGCCTACCTCTTTACCAATTTTAGAAAATTATTTTGGAATTTTTGTAAAATAATTACCTTGTCAAAATTTATTTTAGAATTTTAAAATTAGTAGTTTCTTGTGCAAAAATTTAATTTCCAAATTTCTATTTTTTTTTAAATTATAGTGCAATTATTCCATTTCAAAATATTTTTTAGAATTTAAAATTATTGCACAATTTTCAAAAATTCTAAAACCCTGGCTAAAACCATAGATTACCAAACTATGTCCTCAAACCTCAAATTACCCTCCCTTACAATTTTTAGTAAAATAATTTGAATTTATTGCAAATTGTTTGGGTTAGTAAAAGTAATATTTAAATTTCAATTTTAGTAGTTATTGTGCATTTATTTGCTTCATAGTATTTTTCAAACTTCTCTTTGGTGATAAAATGGCCATAAAGGCAATTCATCCTTGTCATCCCATAGATAAATTTCTTGATTTTTCTCACAATTATGATAACAAATAGACCAATTTAAAACATTTCACACTAGATAAAAATTTGGAAAATGATTTTATATATAATGAGCATAGTTAATATTGTTGCAATGAAGAATGTTATAGTGCATACAAAAGTGATATTGAAGAATATATAGATACATCTTCTCCTCTAAAACATATCTCTTTTGTTCTGTCTCAAAATAATACTTTTTGCTAAATGGGAAAAATACTTCTCGCCTCATTCTCCTAGGCACAATGTACAAAATGCAAAAACTAATCATGCACTTTCAAATGAACATCTCATTGGTGATGATTTACTTCTACGTGAACCTAATCTCTCTCTACCTTTTGCTACTGCTATGTTTAAAATAGAACAATATAAATGCAATAGAATCAAATTACAAAATCATAGTTTAAATTATGCATTATGTGTTCCTAACTCTACTCTTTCAAAATAATGTTCAAATGATAACTCTTCTACTCTTACTTCTCATGTTGCAAATGAAGAAAATGTATATATTCCATCCATGGATACTATAGATACACATGATATTCCAACTTTCAATGATAACTTATTGCATATTAGAAAGGAATCAAATATTTATCTTTCACCTCTCCCTAGAAATGATGGAAGTGATTATGAATACAATAGTGAACATGTAAATGAGTATGAAAATGATACTTTAAATTCTTCTATTTCAAATAAACAAAAAAAATTATGACAATGCATGGAATAATGATGACTATAATGCATATATTGAATAATAAAATACATCTCATTCTGCTAACTATTCTCTCAATCCTCTTAAATCTCATGCATGCCAAAATGTTGATTTTAAATCTATGAATTATTCTACTTCCAATCATGTCAATGTTAATTTAAATAACACATCTACTACTAATTAGGAATGTGATTCACTAAAACATAAAGATACCAATTAATCCCCCAATCCACCCCTCACTATAGTAGAACCCAATTCTCACCCATCACCCAAAAAGAATGGTAGCCCACATCCCTCTCACAAGGTCCAAGCTACCATTACTCCCAATGTTCAAGTGTGCACACCACCTCTTTATGATCTAATTACTAAATGTAGCATTCCTATGGCTAAAATTAACAATCAAATCTAATGATTAAATGAACCACTTCAAAATAGTAATGTACCATCCCAAGAGATCTTCTCTTTGATGCATGTAGTTGGTGAATTACAACACCAAGTACATCTCCTTACACTATAAAACTAAGATTATAAATCTTGGATGGATGCCAACGATCTACATGGTAACCTTGTTCCAAAAACATTCATAAAAGCTATATTGCCTAAGCATCTCCAAACACCATCATTACCTCACTTTGATGGAACTGGAGATCCATTCACACACCTTCAGGCCTTTTGGAAAGATTTGCCACCTTAGATAAGTCCTTTGATTATACTCAAGTTGTTTCCATATACATTAGTGGGGGAAGCATATAATTGTTTCTTTCATTTTCTTCCCATTGGTTCATTACACACATATGATGACCTAGAATAGGCTTTTCTTAGGAACTACAATATAAAAATGGGACCTCATGTTACATATGAGAAACTTGCCACACTAAACCAAAATTGTTCACATCTAATAAGCAAGTACATCTTAAGATTTAAACCTCATTTGTTAAGATTAATATATAAACAAGCAAATGTAGAGGTTCAACATATATTCATCAAGGGCCTTCACCAACCCCTCCTTGAGCATTTACTATATTAGATAGAGCCTTGTTTTAGACATTTGTGTTACATAGTTCAAGATTTGGAAAATAAATTGGGATTGATTGATTTATATTCAGTTGATTGAATTACTCTAGATTTCATAGTAGTATCTTCAGATACAACTCCTACTACTCAGCATCCACCATGTCTTAGACAAGATCAGAGACCAAAAATAAAAAATTAAATAGTCAAGAACAAATAACAAGTTTCCAGAACACCACCCATAGTATGCAATATAGAGAATTACCAATTAGCACCACTACAGTTTGATTCAGAGTGGGATAGCCCATCTATCATATTGTCAGCACTACAGTTTGATTATACTCAAGTTTTTTCCATAGACATTAGTGGGGGAAGCATAGAATTGTTTCTTTCATTTACTTCTCATTGGTTCATTACACACATATGATGACCTAGAAGAGGCTTTTCTTAGGAACTATAGTATAAAAATGGGACCTCATGTTACATATGAGAAACTTGCCACACTAAATCAAAATTGTTTAGATCTAATAAGCAAGTACATCTTAAGATTTAAGGCTCATTTGTTAAGATTAATATACAAACTAGTAGATCTAGAGGTTCAACATATCTTCATCAAGGGCCTTCACCAACCCCTCCTTGAGCATTTACTATATCAAACAGAGCCTTGTTTTAGACATTTGTGTTACATAGTTCAATATTTGGAAAATAAATTGGGATTGATTGATGTATATTCATTTGATTGAATTACTCTATATTTCATAGTAGTATCTTCAGATACAACTCCTACTACTCAACATCCACCATGTCTTAGACAATATTAGAGACCAAAAACAAAAAATAAAATAGTCAAGAACAAAGAGCAAGTTTCCAGAACACCACCCACAGTATGCAATATAGAGAATTAACAACTAGAACCACTACAGTTTGATTTAGAGTGGGATAGCCCATCTATCATATTTTCAGCACTACTAGCTAGGAGGTTAATCACATTACCTTTTATTCATCATCAAAATCCACATCTTTTACATAGACAACCATATTAACCCTTTGTAATTATCATTGTATCCATGGACATAATGCAAATACCTATTTTGGACTTTAAGATTACATTTCTAGATGTATTGATAATGATATTATATCATTCACATAAGGGGCATAGAGATCTCCTCCATCATGGAACTCTAGACCTCATTCCTCCATGACTCAGTCATCCCATGACATTCCTTTACAAGAATCATCAGTCACTCATCATGTGAGTCATGTGGTTCCTAGGATAGAATCTCATAGGAGATCTCTTATTCCAACTATTCAGAAAGTTTGGAAGCCAGTTTAGAGAACACAACCTCCATATAACATTATTGTCTAAGGAATACATATTGTAGTTCCATATACTTATTTAGCACCATCATAGGCATGATAACAAAGTATATTTTTAGAGAGAAATTCACTTTGGGTAGACTTTTTATGTCTTATTTCATGCATTAATCCATTACATTTGAGATCAAATGAGCATTCTCTACAACATAAAGTTTTAACAACACAACTAGTCAGATTACATTTTCTAGAGTTATCACAACCTGCTACAGTTAGTGCATCACATACAACATCAACTTCAGGATAGGGTCTTACACATCATGAGCAAGATGGGCACTTGTTCACTTGGCCAACAGGGTTTAGATAGTGTTATAACATAGTGTGATACATCATACATTCATTTCAACATCAATTTATAAATTCACTTAGCAGGGCAATGATGGATCTAAAGGTCTAGTCAACCTTTGTATTCTTGATCCACTCATGGAAAGGTAATATGCACACATTTCTATCTTAATTTTTTCTCCTACTAACAACTAACATTCCTAATTCCAGATATCCATCTTTACCCAGAACCAACCTATCATAGTACAGATCTTACCAAATCAACTAAAACAAACTTTTTTCCAATCTCCAATTAATTAAACTTGTCTAAACAAGTTACCAATCTCAAAATCTAGAGATTACTTATATCCTACTTAAAAACCAATTCACTTTACCAAATTAATTTTACCAATTACAAAAATCAACCAAGATTGTCACTTACATATGATTACAAATCAAACAATTACATCCAAACATATCATAAAAATCGTCTTACCAAATATATCAACACAATCAAATCACATATCCTACATACCATTTACTAAGCATATACAACTTCAACATAAAATAACAAATCAATTATTCCAAACCACAACATTATAATACCAATATAATCTAGAATCCATAATGTGCATACACATGAGTTTCAAAATCAAACTATTATATATATAACACATCAGTTTTCAAAATGTATACATCATGTCAAGGTCAATCAATCAGGGATAGGGTTCATGCCATGACTCTTTGTCTCACTCTCTCTTTTAATACTCATCCCATAATCATGTCTAACACTTGATGACTCTCTACCTCCTTGAGCTCCTGAATGCCTCTTGTGTAGATTTTCTCACTCCAACAAATGACTATACACTTCATTCAAGTTTTAATGTGACCATTAAAGATCCATATAATCATCTAAAATCTTGGATCTTACCACTCCATAATCTGTAGGAGGCATCATATGCATATCTCACTCAGCCTTAAGCTTATCTGTCTCTCCTACTGCCTTAACATAGGTAGTTATAGCTATAGTAGCTTGGTCAAACAAGTGAGCATAAACACCAGTCATAACCATATCTCTCTCTATCAAACCCTCCTCCAAAACATCATTAAAAATATGTCATGTAAGCTCACATAGTGTAGACTTAATAATAGTCTCCTATAACACATCATCCCCACCACTAACACCAAAATGTGCCTCACCCTACATACCCACCACCTCACCTGAGTGAAATAACATTATACTTTTTTATTCATATATAATATATAAATAATAACAAAAATATACATAAATATATAGGCCACATTATGACCACTCACCTCCCACCCTCTAAATCAGCTCAGGTTGTTCATATTCAAGAACATTTGACACACTAGTTGGATATAGTGGAGCCCATTGATGTCTAGACCACCACACCATATATGCCTTGATGTACCCCACATTGTCTACATAAATAACATATATAATCTCATCTGGCACATCCAATGGCAATGATGCCAACTATACCTCAGTTAGTCTAAGATGAGCTCTCACTCTCACTAGTATCCACACACTCATCAACCATATTCATGTTGTATGAGGAACATCCTATCAAACTCTAAACTACCTAGTCACATGCTCATACTCAAAGTGCTCATAAACTCCAAACCAATGATCATGTAACCAATAACTCACTCTCATGTATTGCAGTTGCTCTCTATCCTTTGGCCATCTAACAAATCCTCTATAGGGCCTCCATCTGATGTCACCAGCTACCATTCAATCTAACAACTACCTATCATAATCTATCCTAGGGGATTGAATAGCCAACTCACTAGTCCAATGCTCATAAAATAGTTGTGGATATGCCCAACTCACCTTCAGCAATCCAATTGGTCACATAACCACTATATCCTCATAAGCCTAGCAATGCAATAATGTGGCTACACTAACACCATTGCTAAAAGACTCCTCTATAAATATATATAAATATTTGTATGAATGAGTGAGTATAATCTTCCGCCACAAAAACATGATACCATAGATCTCAATAATCTAAACCACTCTATCCATATTATAAGTAATAGACTCTCCATTACCATTCACAATAATAAAAGAAACCAATAATATAACTAACCACTTCCATAGGTGTCAAACACTTGACTGTATAATAATTGACATTAATATATCAATGTTACCACCCCTATTATGTACTCCTGTGGGCATCCCTAAAAAATATCTAAATGCATGATCAATGGCATCCACACCCATGTCATCTTATAATGACACTCATTTCCCACTGATCAGCAAATGTAAAATCTGATCCACATCCTCTAGAGTCACAGTAATCTCTAGTGTCGAAGATAGAATGTACATGTATCAACATTCCACCTCTCACATAAGGTAGTGATCAAATATCTATCCCACTACATTATACCAAGATCATCTACATGACCCAACCTAACCCTACCCATAACAACACACTCATCAGTAAATAATGGCAATAATCTTAGAGTCTCCATAACTTGGCCTCTATAAAACTCTTTCATCGTCCCATTCAATCTATTTTTACCTCATTTTCCTACCATGGCATGATAGCTTCTATATATCTAATAAACTTACATACAATATTTGATCCTAATCAACCAAAGATACCTTTCACTCTTAGTAATTCAATTTCACCAATTCAACAATGGCCTTTTAATCTATTTGATACATGCCAACCATGTTTCTATACAGTATACCATTATTACTTAATTTTGGCTCAACCTCCTCCATTATAGATCTTGTCCCTTTCCCTAAAAGGGGAGAATCATTCATAATATCCCTATTCCCATAGTTTGTCTAGCATACCTATCCAGTACACCATGATTCTCACACCTTTAGAGGTCAAATTATTAGATTCAGCTTAGATCAGTCAAGATTTCACAAGTGGCTCAAACTCCAAGGATTACTTAGCATTACTCAACTCATATTAGTTAGATTATATTGTGATTTAAATCACATTATGGTCACTTAGCATTACTCATGATGTTTAGAGGGATACACCTTTAGTTTACAAATATATAGATTATCTAGATATCATATTTGAGGGCATGTATAGTACTACATGTCTCACGCATATAGCTTCATAGAGTATGACATAGTTACAGACCAAATAGTAGATTATAGGCATAATGTAGATCACATTATTTTGATATCTAGTTTTGTAGATGAGACATGACATGATAGATCATATCTTACGTGGTGATACATATTTTTAGATTATCTAGATGCATTAGTCACATAATAGATTTGGAGACTTTCCATAGATTTTCATGTCCTTCATCTTTTAGGATTATACACATTAATATGGTAGGGCATACCAATTTATTTTTACATATTCACTAGTATTTTTAGTTTACACCCAAGTATTACTCAAGTTGTGACCAAAATAGACCATATGGTCATCTTTAGTAATTGGTCCATAGTATTACTCAGACGCAGGAGTTTGTGTGGGACAGAGGATAGACATTAGTTTTAGACCTCTGATTAATTCTCAAATCTAGTTCAAATTATTAAAATTTAGTATAGGGGGCATCCATTACAAGGATTCCTTCTCTTTCCAGAAACTATTTAGATTTAGTATAGGGGGCATCCATTATAAGGATTCCTTCTCTTTCTATAAATTATTGAGTTTAGTACAAGGGGAATCCATCATAGGGATTCCTTCTCTTTCTAGACACTATTCAAATTCAATATAGGGGCATCCATTATAGGGATTCCTTCTCTTTTTAGACACTATTTAGATTTAGTAAATGGGGCATCCATTAAAGACATTTCTTCTCTTTCTAGACACCATTCACATTCAATAAAGGGGGCATCTATTATAGGGATCCCTTCTTTCTCTAAGCACTATTTTAATTCTTCAATCCATTTCCATGGTTAGGAAGTTGGACCTTTTTTAGCATACTAATCTTCATGTAGGTAAGCCTAGGTATGCATTTTATTTTCTTTCATTTACTCTAGTACTTCATTTCATTACATCACTAGAATAAAAGGGTTCCCAATGCAATCACCCTAAATTGGTCAATAAAACACACATACTATGTATTTTCATAGTCCTTTCATAGGAGACTCCAAATAGATAATATGAGCTTTATTCACATTTAGCCAGGTCTTCTTGTCTATCTTATCTTGTCCTACTACATTCCCTAGAAATCTCTTTGCCTATTCCTAGTCATCTATAGCTTACCAAGTTTTGCAATTTTAGGCTTAAAGACCTCTTTTAAATCCTAACACATCCCCTTAGGTCCCAAACCCCTTGGACAATAGTACCCAAATGTGGACTACAACACTGAAACCTAGGGTGTCTAGTTTCTGATGCTATTGTCCAAGCCCAGTTTTTGTTCTAATGGTCAATTTATTACATAGGATAAGTCTTACCCCTTTTCTTCACTTCATTCCAATGTTTCCCAATGTCATCTAAATACAAATAAAGCTCCCAAATTTGAAATAATGAGTCTCCTATATAAAATATTACACAAGGAATTTTATATCTAACACTTACTACTTTCGCACATTAGACATATTAAAAGTTAGCCAATAATATATCTCAATTCCTCTACCTCACACTTAGATTTTCATGCTTTATCAAGGAAGGGCCTAGTAAAAATTAATTCTTACATCAATCGTGTGTGTTGACTATGCACATTCCCTAAGGGAGAACTATATCAAATTTGAGACCCTAACTTGAGGGTTAATGTAGGCAATAATTAGAATAATAGGGGTTCTTGATTGTGCGATCATTCTTCCCCTAACCTAGTTTTCCCCTTTTAATTTTTATCTATTTGTTGTTTCCATGTGTGCAAATAAGTATAGGTACTAAAGATTGAAATAGACCTAAAACAAGTTTTGATGACTCTCAGAAGCTGAAATTTGGTATGTAGGGTCTCTTAGAATAGATGAACAGAATCCAAAAAGTTTAGAAAGCTCAGACCCATAAGACTATAGTGCCAAAATTAGGACTACATAAATAGACCTCTAGGTGTCCCTTTATGATGCTCCTTTCCAGGCATAAAATAGACTTCTAGGTCCTATTTATGATAGTTTACCCAGCTAGATTAGCAAATATCAACCTCTGAGTCTTCCATCTTAGTTTAGAACTAGCTAACTTTTATTCTCCTCCCTCTTGTTTATTATTTTTAGTAATTAATGAAATAATTTCATATTCAATAAATTTTTAGGCTAATTAAGGCACATTTATTACTGATATAAATCTTAATCCAGAGCCCTTTACTATTTACAAAATTAACCATTGTAGTTTCCCAAATTCATTAAAACAATTGGCATGATAAAATCTTGTGGATAAGGATATTCAAATACACATTTTTCAGGAGGTTGATTTTTGATGGTGTTCTCATTAGTTGTAGCATTATGGGATAAAAGTTGTACTTTAATGAGAGAAACTTGCCTTTGTAATTATCCTATAGTACTCATCATAAAAATAATATAAGTAGTAGGAATTGTTGATGTTTCAAAAGATGTAATCGTTGGCTATGATTCACCATTTATTTAGAACGTAAGAGTAATGGGTTTCTCGTCATTATGAGTAATTATTTTGAGATTTACATGATGTGAGAAGTTTATAAAATCAAGTCCTTGAAGCTAATTTGAATGTTTTGGAACATTTTGTAATGTTACATCCTTTAGAAAAAAATTAACCTTTGGTAATGATATATCATTTAATTTTTTGGGAATATTTGTTAATGGTACCTCATTTGACAATGTTGGAATATTTGGTAGTGGTACCTATAGATAATTTTTACTCTATGTCATATTTTATTTTTTGACTCGAGCTACAATTTTGGTTCCTGTGCACCTTAGATGTCGTGGCAGAATTTTGAAGCAGAGGGCTAGTTTATTTTGCCTAAGTATTGAAGTGCAACAGAAGCTGTTAAGTGTCACCCTCTGATAGCAGATCCCTTTTCCCCCTTTTTGTTTCCTTCATCTCATTTTTTCCCAAGAATCAAATTCAAGTGGAATTCACCACGTGTCAATTTTTGAGAGATGAAGCTGGACAACTAGCATCCTCTAAACACCTTTTTGTAACTTTTGGGAAGCTAGTAGAATGTGCCACATATCTAGTTATAGCTAAGTAGAATGCACTATGTGTCAGCATCCACGTATCATAAAGGCACCCATGTTTCATTCTACCTTTTGGCAAAGACTTTCAATAGACCAAGTAGCATAGAGAGTGGAAAGTTCTAGGTGGCAGTTGCAAAGACCCTGAAGTAACTTTTTAAAGAAGCAGCAGAAGTCACCACATGTCGACTATCGAGAGACTTTGTTTCAATGCTTGGGTCTAGTGTTTTCATTCAATGCATAAAGGCATCATTACATTTTGCTTAGGTGCTGAAATGTAGTGGAGGTTACCAAGTGTCACTCTCTGAGTCCCTCTCTACTCCATTCCCAGCAAAAGCAGAAGGCACCATGTACCCCTAGATGAAGAAGTAGAAGATGCCATGTATCTTCCCAGGAGTAGTAGAAGTCACCACCTGTCAACTTCTGAGAAACCATCTTTGAGCCTAATTGATAAATAAAGATTGTAGTGGGTCCCAGACATTATTTCAAAGGACTAAAGCAGTGTTGAGTGTAAACAAACAAAGACTGCCACATGCATCCATCCCTTCCTAAAAGTTGTTAAGGCAAGGAACGTAGTGAGTTTTGTTGTAATGAAGATGCAAAGTATCGAGGAAGTAGGATGTGACAGGTGTCAAGGTGGAGCATTCCTCAACAAAATATAAAGAAAGTGGAAGTGGCCAAGTGTCATCCTTCAGTGCCTTCTAGATCAAAAGGGAGAATTTTCATGAATTGACTAAGTGTCCTCTTCCATTTCAACATAATAGAGTGCCTGTCTACCTGTTATGGCAAAGATGGAGGGAAAGCTCAGTGAGAGTTATTTTGAGTAGATATAATAGTGCACTGGATAGATTTTTGGGGATTGCAAGCATTGAAGATGCCATCTATTTGTCCCCTAATAGTAGAGGTAGAGTAGACAGTTGAGTAGCCAAACAGGTGATTAAATGAGGAAATTTAGGCACTAAGGGAAGTACTAGACATGAATCACCATATCACAGTCAAAAAAATTATCCCACTCCAGCATGGCCCTTCTTGATAAGACCAAGATACATCTAAGGCATTGAAGGTGCTATCTATTTTGTCCACTGTGAGTACATGACAGGGTAGAATTATGTGGGAAAGAGAGTGATGTAAGGAGGCATCTGAGTCTATATAAGGAGAGTTGTAAAATAAAGATAAGGGGGGATTTCTCATAGTTCTAGACTTGCTAAAGTTTTGGACCAGTAACATCATTTGCTCTTGTCTCAATTTTCTTGAGTTGTAAAGCTAATATAACCATGCATGTTTTTGTGCCCTTTATGTGGCTAAATGAATTAAGGAAATTTGAGTTCCATGCCTTGGTTGTTGTTATATGTGTCATTGGCAAAGTAGTTTATGATGTAGATTTTCTATAGTTGTGATTAAGAATGTCATTTGCTTTTGTCTCATTTTCTTAAATTGGAAGGTTTACATAACTGTACATGACTTCTGTGCCTCTTATGTGATTGGAAAATTCTATTAATAAGATTTAACACTATGCCTTTGTTGACATTCTCTGTGTCTCAGTGAAATAACTCCCTATTATAAGCGTCTGTTTCTATTATTTCAACCTTTTACATTGATCATGCACTTGTCTGCTCTTAAATGTAATTAAATCCTATAATAGTCTCACTGTGCTTAGGTTAGGATTAGGATTACACTCAGGTGAATCACCATAGTTAGGTTTTGTCCCTGCATTTGCATTTTTGTTTAAGCTTGCTATCCCTTTTCCCCAACACCCAATACAAAAGAAGAGACTAGCTTCTCTAAAATCTGGAGGTTGTTTCAAGCCGCATCGTCCCACAGCTTGAAGCTTCCCATTGTTGATTGGTTAAGATCTAGCACAATTTTACGCCATCCACAATTTCTAGCATGCCCAGTGGGACTCATCTTTCAAGGAGTTGAAGAATTTTTGGTGTATTCTTCAGCCAATCAACCTTTGGAGGTTTTTATCGACACCAACAATGACTCTGAGTCATCAACTGATTAGGGAGTATCATCAAGAAATTACCTTTTGGTATGTATAATTTTGTTACTCAGAGCTACAAGTCTTATTCTCCTTACATATTTAATCAAGAACAAGCTTCTCCTGGAATCATGTCAAGTAACAAGGATGCAGATGATTATGAGCTATACCAATCTTATGCCCTGTCTCCCTTATATGCCACATCCCATGTTCAACCTGACCTCATTTTCACCTTCAAAAAAGCATTGTTGGGGTTTAAAAAGTATGTGTTAGAGCTTGATAGTAAAATGAGATATGGCCAAGATATTCCTTGTCATGTCATCCATCAAGTAAGGGAAGTAATAGACCTGATTAAAAGTGAGTGGGATCCCATTGAAAGGGCAAATTGGCAAGAGTTTACATATGAGATGCTGGATGTGTGTGGATTGATTGCATTTATAGAAGAGAGGCTAAGCGTTCATGAGAACTAGCCTTACCAAGTCTACCAAACTCCATATTCACCTCCACAAACTCTAGATCAGACATATGCCACCCCTATTCATGAGCAAGGTCAAACCTGTCAAGGTCACTTCCCCAATAATGCAGAACCTATGATAGCAGCAAGGGAAGAAAACATCAATCACTCACTTTCCCCTCAAGTCCCTTCCACTCTTCCTCAAGAAGCTTCTTGTTCTCCATTACAACCTTTTTCTTCATCCCTTTTTAAAGAAAAATATATTTTGAAGGAAGAAATTGAGTATGCAGAAGAGTATGCTCAATTCATGGCTAGTCAGGAGGATTCTCCAAGTACTGATAAGGAGGAAATCACCATAAGTACTCCCTTTGATGAACAAGAGGATAAGTTATAGGCTTTTGTCTTAGCCTCTGATGAGGAAGAGATCATTTCTGACTTTTTTCTCATTCTACAAGAAGATATGGAAGAACATGGACACTCCCTTGATCAAGCCATTGAGATGGGTAACACTATCCTTCAAGAAGGATATGGATTGGCCAGATATGGAGAAGATGACTGTGCAAATGGAATCATGGACCTGATTCTATGAAGATCTAGTAACATAAACCTCAGAGAAGGGGCACACCAAAGGTGTCTACAAAGAGCCAGGGCAAGGCAATATGAAACATTCAAAATGAGGATATGGACCTCACAATTGGCTCAATTCATCATCCCAGCTATGCACCCATGACCAGATATAATTGAACTATGCGTGAACATGTTCCATCCACAATCTTACACCATTCAGCAAGGCCCATTCATGCTGCAGATCACCCCACTAGCTATCAGGGACATGCTTTTCTTATAATATGATGGTACTCCCACCTTCCCCACCATTGATAGGATGCAAAGGATGTGGGCGAATGTCAACACTTAGACCAAGTTTTTAAGGTCTGAGTTATAAATGGCCGATGGGGATACAATGGTACCCATGCTCCCTATACTAAGGACTCAATTTGCACCCACCATCCAAGACGTGCTATCAATGATGGCCCTCATCTTTGGCATGCAAGATGACATGGTTGTATATGCTGAGCAAATGGCCATCCTGTTTAGGCTAAAAATAGTTGACAAGATGTAGGAGTACCATCTTGACTTCTCAAAACACATCACCTTCTCAATGGTGGAGCAGCTAACCTAATTCAGGTCAAAAGGGGTATTCAGGTATTCCTCCTTTTTGTTCCATCTAATTTTACACCAGAACCCTAACCTTTTCACCTAGTTTATGAACTTGAACCTGTATGACCCAGCCTTTGACCCCCAAAGAACCATCCCTGTGTCTGCATGGACATATATTTTATCTAGAACTAGTGACCCATATGATTTTTGGGAACTTTGTGTCACCCCTATTCTCCATTACCTTAGCCTCGAACCTGTTATAAATACGTAATTCCCAAGTGTCATGAACCTCCTAGTCAGCTGCCCAATCCCATGTGACTTCTATTTTGGGTCCACCACACAATCATCATAGTCCATAGATTTTGTGGAGAGCTAGTGTTGCTACCAAAGACCTTAACTCTTTGGTTAACATTCCTTGAAATTTCCAGGTAGGTGTTGGTGGTTGATAATGAATATGGCTCTGGGAAGAAGAAGAGGAAGGTGTACAATCTCCCATGGATGGCAGGCAGCATAAGCCTGGAAGCTAGACAAGCTGAAAATGTATTGTTAAGGAAGCTGGCCTTCCTTGGATTCATATTGGTAGAGGACAACTGGGTTTATGACCCAGCTGATTACATAGCCTCCATGGTGAGGGCAAACAAAATTAGAGCCAGGATTGCACATGAAAGCTGCCCCTTTTAGGAGACCAGGAAAAATCCTATGGAAGACACCCCTAGTCTCTATGTGGAGTTAACAGATTTGTCCATGCCAAAGAATAGGCCATGGGAGACCTTCTATGACAAACAGAGGGATTATGATCCTAAAATTACGATGAACTCTGGTTTGGGAAGGATGCTGAGGAATAAAGAATGGGATGTAGAAAAAATTGAGGCCTATTGGAAATATAGGCAAGAAATTTCCCTAACCACCCATGCCTTCAGAGGTGTGGATTTAGATGAAAGGTGGGAATAAATCTAGTATGAATGGCATCCATCCCTTATATCTAGCCCAAAAACAAGCCAAGTGCCAACACTCAGGGCAGAGCAGGAGGTCGGAGTGGGTCCAAGCCAGAAGCTGTAGGCTTTAGAGCAAGCTGTAACTACCATAGAACAATAGAGAAGTGTGGTGTCCCCACCACCACAAGATTCCCCATCATCAAGAGTAATTGAAGTCCCCGATTCTCCGCATGTGCCACTAGCAACTGCAGAGGTAGAAGGGAGACAAACATAGCCAGAGGTAGAGACACCCAAAAAGAGAAGGAGGGTGTAGTTCCAATTGGACCCAAAGGAGGAAGAGGAGCCTTCACAATGCCCAATATAGACCACTACAACTTCCCCTTAGGTAAATATTCATCGCCCTCCTCCCTCTCAACCTATTCCTCATCCTATCAGCATGATGCCTCCACGCAGTTAGATGACACCTCCTGCCACTATTGCCATTCCCATTTCACAAGCCACCCCATCATCAATGCCTTAGGCCCTAACACTGCCCCATTTTTCCCCCTCCATTCCTAGAAATATGCCCCTACAACTCACCCCTAGCCAACTAATGGCTTTTCAATATGGCCTGCCACAAGGATTTCCTTTTACAGGGGGATGTATTGCATCCCCTTCCACCTTCCAGACACAGGCCGATGCTACTAGGAAGGCAAGAGAAGCTTGGTTAGAGAAGAAGAGGATTAAAGAGAATAAAGTGCCAGTTGTTCCACATTTGAGGTCATAATTAGACCCTATCCAACAGTAACTGATGGTGACCCATTTGTCACCCAATGTTGCCAAGTTGAGTGAGTAATTGTAGCTAGAAGACTACATGTTAAATGTGGTGGCCATTGACATGTCCCTATTCAGGCCCCAAGATAGAGTCGAGCTACTGATTGAATCCACTTTTACAGTCACAAAAGATTATTTGAAGAAATCAAGAAGACTGCAGAAGATGGAGGCCAATTTGGCCCAAGAAAAGGCAAACTATAATAGTTTGGCTAAGGAAATAAATAGGAGAGACAATGAAATAGCTAGTCTATAGAAACAATTGCAAGATATTGTTTCCCTTCAGACTCAATGAGTAGTCCAGGCCCAAAATGATTCATTGAAAATGGAGCTTGCACTTTCAAAAGATGCAAAAATAGCTCTAAGATGGGAGAATGCAACATTATAGGGAAGAGTTGAAGGACTTCAGCTGCAGGTTACCTAATCACAACAAAGGCTGCTGGAGGAACATAACAAGGTTATGGCTTTTCAAGCCCAATTCTAAGCAGAGCAACAGAGGATGGCATAGCTAGCAATTGAGCTAACTAATAGTCATTTTTGGCATCTTTCGAACACCTTTTTGTAACTTTTGGGAAGGCAGTGGAATGTGCCACATATAAAGCTATAGCTAAGCAGAATGCACCATGTGTCAGCATCCGCGTATCATAGAGGCACCCGTGTTTCATTCTACCTTTTGGCAAAGAATTTCAATAGACCAAGTAGCATAGAGAGTGGAAAGTGCCAGGTGGTAGTTGCGAAGAACTTGAAGTACCTTTTTGAAGAAGCAGCAGAAGTCACCACGTGTTGACTGCCAAGAGACTTTGTTTCAACACCTGGGTCCAGTGTTTTCATTCAACACATAAAGGTGTCATTACATTTTGCTTAGGTGATGAAGTGCAGTGGATGCTACCAAGTGTCACTCTCTAAGTCCCTCTCTACTCCATTCCCAGTAAAAGTAGAAGGTGCCACGTACCCCTAGATGAAGAAGTAGAAGATGCCACGTATCTTCCCAAGAATAGCGAAAGTCGCCATGTGTCAACTTTTGAGAAACCATCTTCAAACCTAATTGATGAATAAAGATTGTAGTGGGTCCCAGACATTATTTCAAAGGACTAAAGCAGTGTTGAGTGTAAACAAACAAAGACTGCCACATGCATCCATCCCTTCCTAAAAGTTGCTAAGGCAAAGAACACAGTGAGTTTTATTGTAATAAAGCTGAAAAGTATCGAGGAAGCGGGATACAAAAAGTGTTGAAGGCGGAGTGTTCCTCAATGAAATATAAATAAAGTGGAAGTGGCCAAGTGTCATCCTCTAGTGCCTTCTAGATCAAAAGGGAGAATTTTCATGAATTGACTAAGTGTCATCTTCCATTTCAACAGAACAGAGTGCCTGTCTACCTGTTACGGCAAAGATGGATGGAAAGCTTGGTGAGAGTTATTTTGGGTAGATAGAATAGTGCACTGAGTAGATTTTTGGGGCTTGCAAGCATTGAAGTCACCGTCTGTTTGTCTCCTAATAGTAGAGGTAGAGTAGATAGTTGAGTGGCCAAGCAGGTGATTAAATGAGGAAATTCAGGTGCTAAGGGAGGTATTAGACATGAATCACCATGCCACAGTCAAAACAACCATCCCACTCTAGCATGGCCCTTCCTGATAAGACCAAGATACATCTGAGGCATTGAAGGCACCATTTGTTTTGTCCCCTACGAGTACATGATGGGGTAGAATTGCACAGGAAAGAGAGCGATGTAAGGAGGCATCTGAGTCTATATAAGGAGAGTTGTAAAATAGAGATAAGGGGGGATTTCTCATAGTTTTAGACTTGCTAAAGTTTTAGACCAGTAACATCATTTACTCTTGTCTCAATTTTCTTGAGTTGTAAAGCTAATATAATCATGCATGTTTCAGTGCCCTTTATGTGGCTGAATGAATTAAGGAAATTTGAGCTTCATGCCTTAGTTGTTGTTGTCTGTGTCATTGGAAAAGTAGTTTATGCTATAGATTTTCTATAGTTGTGATTAAGAATGTCATTTGCTTTTGTCTCATTTTATTGAATTGGAAGGTTTACATAACTATACGTGACTTTTGCGCCTCTTATGTGATTGGAAAATTCTATTAAGAAGATTAAACACTATGCCTTTGTTGACATTCTCTATGTCTCAACGAAATAACTCCCTATTGTAAGACTATGTTTATGTTATTTTGACCTTTTACATTGATCATGCACTTGCCTGCTCTTAAATGTAATTGAATCCTATAATAGTCTCAATGTGCTTAGGTTAGGATTAGGACTACACTCAGGCGCATCACCATAGTTAGGTTGCATCCCTACATTTGCATTTCTATTTAAGCTTCCTATCCCTTTTCCCCAACACCCAATACAAAAGAAGAGACCAGCTTCTCTAAAATCTGGAGGTTGTTTCAAGCCGCATTGTCCCACAGCTTAAAACTTCCCATTGTTGATTGGTTAAGATCTAGCACAATTTTACGCCATCAACAGTACCTCATCTGACAACTTTAGAATATTTGGTAATGTTAATTTCTTTGGAAATGTTGGAACTTGGGGTAATAGTACATTATTTGAATTTTACAAGAAATCCATGATTTCCCTATGAGTATTATAGAAAGTTTAACAATTAAATGATGGAAAACTTGTCCCGTGTGTATCCAATTTGAGTTTGGGAAGTGGAAGAACATGTTTACCATCATATTGATGTGATGGTCTACATGTTTGGTTACTAACAACATACATTGTGGAACCCAATATAAGCCATCAACGAATAATGTGAGTGGGATGATGACTATCAGAAATTCAAAGGCTAGGTGGCTCAATGAAACATGTCAAACATACTTGTTTTTTTGAACTTGGTAACATTTTAAATTATTTGTGCTCAGTATTTATTGTTTTATAGATACATAATTCCTAGTAAAAATATGTTATACTTGATTTGGAAAAAAAACTATGGGGGAAGCATTCATCTTATCTTTGTTAAAAGAAAGATTGAAATTGATCCAGAATAATATCTAGAACCCTAGGAATTTAAAGAACCCTAGACAAAGTAATGGTTGAATAATAGACTCATAGGTCATTTTCACCAAATGTTTAACCCTTTTATAATTTATTTTATGTAGGCCATTAAATGGGTAGAATAGCCTAATTAAGTGGATGAATGAAAATACTCTAAATCAAGCCAACTAAATTAATTTAGATAACACAATACACTAAATCTATAAAATTAATAAATATATAAAGTACCTTTACTAATTAATATTTTTATAATTTTAACATAAATAAGAGATAATACTTAGCTAATTTTTCATATATGTAGATAGACTTGAGATGTTTAGGTATGGAAACAGGTAGAGTGATACCAAATATACCATCATCATATTATAGGAATATTATTTTTATACCTTGGACACTTGCATCAACCTTTCGACACTTGCATTGACACTTTTATCCATTATTTGATGCATATGTCTTGTACAAAATATTCACTGTATCAAGAAATGATCATTAAATGTTTTAAGGTTTTCTACCATATTTTAATTGATGTGTCTATCTCACACATATAAGCTATGTATGATTGTGTACAGATCAAACCCTAGCTCTTCACCGTAATATATGTAACCTTACCAAAAATGGGTTAGTGGGCTCATGAAGTCAAGCTGACCTCAAGGACCCATTTTTCCAATGAGTATTACCTACATAGCCAACACTCCAAGGAAGGCCTCACACATATCTAGTTCTCCTCTAAGTGTGGGATTATGTGTGCATAAGGGTGTAATATGCAATATACAAGGACATGCAATGATATAGCTTTTAACTTGACAAATATTACTCATGGGTTGTTCTTTAAGTATTTAAAACTTATAATATGACTACTCATATGACAAATATAGAAATAGAGAAGAATAGGGAAGTAGAGCTCACTTATGCAATCAATTCAATGAGCTTGAATAGATGTTTACTTGGTATTTTATAAATGGATAATGAGTATGTTTTGATTTGTGTTTTTACAAAACCTTTTGCAAATATCTCATGGAATGGTTAGATAATAAAAATAGATTGACCCTTATGTTTTGAAATATTTACAATTTATATAAATTTTAAGGTATGGACACTAGACAATGAATCTAGATACTAGTGTCAACATTAGTGTACCTCTGTAAATGTAAGTGTCCAAAAGAGTATAATTTGTTTGAAAGTCTATAATTGATAGTGAAGGATATGAATCATGTTTTAATATTAATTTAGTGTACAATTGATTTAGATCATCAAAATGATAAGGTCAGTGTATAAGATAAACATCTAGGCATAGTGAGATGGCAAATGCAAGCTTTTTGGTAGCAAGAAGATAGAGAACTGAAGGGTAAATCCTTGATTGGTATTTTTTAAGTGTAAAATACTAAGATGTTATATATAATCAAATTTTATTATCTACACAAGAATGCAGATGAAACCCATGAGCACTCATTGCCATGTTCAAGCTGTATAATGATCTAACACAACCCACACTTATCAATGAATGCTAAAAAAACATGAGGATGGTATGAGGGAAGCCATGTATCAAAAGGTCTCATCAAGGACATCACAAAATGAAAAAGTCGGCCTCAAAATCAAACCCCAAATATAAACCCAAGCAACAAAGATAGAAAATTAACCAAGACACCAAGATGCAATAATGTATCAAACAAGCTCACCCAAAGTAGACCAAGAATGCACTAGATTATTCGAAACAAGATATTTTCTTTGTGAAACACCATAGTTTGCCAACTAATCAACTATTGCATTCACTTCTCAGAAGCAATGAAAGGCAGACCACGAACTCAGAGTGAAAACTACGCCTTGTTTTATCCATGATATATCTAAGGTTCCAAGATTCAGAACATTGAGATTGGAGATCTGGAATGACGACCGTGGAGTTGCTTTCAATCTTAGGATTCTCAATACTGCATTGAAGAACAAGCTCTAGAGTAAGAAAAATCCCCTGAAGCCTTTACCTCATTATTTGTGTCATCCATGAGTTTTAGTGAGGCAAGTTGGATAAGCAAACCAAAATAGTCCCAAATAACACAACATGCCCCTAAGGCCCCTGAATTGCCCTCGACCGCCCCATTAAAATTTAATTTGAAGGAACCAACATTTAGAAAGACCCAAGCACAATGATCCTTTCTACATTTTAAATTCTTATTTAACCTTAACTCATTAATAGCGAGAAGATTTACCAATATCTAATTTCGTTTCACCATCAAATCTTAAGAAAAAGAGAATTAATTTTTTTTTTTTGCTATTTTATACTTCAATTTAACTTAATTAATTACAGAAGAGATTTAAACATGAATTACTTTGATACAAATACACCTATATTAACTATTACACCATAAGCGGAAAAAGAATGAGAACCCTATATTCCATAGTTGTCAAGTGATTAATTTGAATCATATAAAAAATGAGGGAAATGTTGATTACGATCCCGAAAATTTGTATATGCGGTTAAAACCGAACCTAAAACATCTACAAGCTTGTTACAATTGGAAAGTGATTGTAATGCGTCATAACAATTCTTCGGGTCGTATTATTTAGTGAGTATTTTTATAATAATTTTTCTAACAATCACGTGTACAAATTTGGGAGGGATTTTACGGAGAGTTGTAACACCCTTCGAAGAAAATGTAACAATGATATTATGAATCTAGAATAATAAATCTGCGGATGTAATAATTTTTTATGGAATGTTTGTTTTCAGTGGTCAACTTGATTCTCTGCAACTTTTTAATTTTCATTTTCAATGCAGAAATAGACCGTTGAAGCCTTCAATATTGGAAAGCAGAAAACCACCTTCCATAGACAAGTCGCTACCTAAGCTAAAATAATGACAGATAATGTCAATTTCTAGAATATATGAAACTTACGAGAAGAGTCTTTCGTCACAAATCACGTTCTTGAATTATAAGACTCGGAATTGTAGAGTTTTGCTCGTTCAAAATTATCGCTCACTCAAAGCAATTAGATGTGTTTTTCGGTCTTGATTTTAGACTTCCAATGTGGTGGTAGCCATTCATAGTACCGAGTTCCTATTCAACCCTCAATAATTCTTTGTGGACGAGCTCCCCTTCGCTTTCATGTTGAAATCATAGGGTTAGGCGTTCAATTTTTATTGTCCATAAATACAACTCATTACTTTGACTTGTTTCGTGTTTTTGCAATGCAGCCCACTTTGCAATGTGAATTTAGATGCTGATTTGTATTTAGGTTTGATGTACGATATGGGTCTTTCGTTGTATGGTATTGTTTAAAATATTTTTTCATTGTCTTTCATTTTTATCATTTAGATTATTTTGAAATGTTTTTTTATTTACATATTTTGTATAGCTTTGCCTTATCTTTCAGGGATCTGAGAATGCTATTTGCATATGTTCTTAAGTTTTATATAATTGTTCTAGGTGTAAATATTTTGGGATCATAGATGAATGGAGGTTACATGATAGACTCTGGGATCTCAATGTTTTATGCTAACATCAATAGCATTGCATCATTGATTAGAGCTACACATGAGATGTGGAACCTGTCACAATCAAATCAGCTCTTATGTCATCCTCGTTCACCCATGCCAATAAAAAAATGTCCAATCAAATATGTCTCCACCTTGCAAGATGTGGAGCCATTTGCAATGGGTGTTGGTCATGTAAATTCAACAATTACCCTGAATCTAGGGCTGGTGTATGATATGCCCCCTTGGTGTATGATATCACCTAAAATACCTTGTCATTTCTCGTAACCATCACAACTAAGATCAATCTGAAATCTTTCACTATTTACATGTTTTGTATGGCCTTACCCTTTCTTCAAGGGTCTGAGTATGACATTTTTGTATGGTCCTAAGTCCAATTTAATTATTTTAGGCATCAATAGATTGGCAATATGGATGAATGGAAGATGAAAGATACACTCTCAAAACCTCAATGTCTCGTCCATGCATCAATGATAATACATCGTTGATTTGAGTTTCACATCGAATGTGGAGCCATGTAACAATCAAATCACATCCATGACGTCCTCATCCATCCTTGAAAATGGAAAATGACTAAAAGTATCTCACCACCATATAAGCTACAAACTTATTTTTTATGAATGTAGGTCATGTAAATCCAAATAATTGCATTAAATCTAGTGTTGATGTATGATATGGGCCCTCTAGTGTATGATACTAAATATAATAATGGTGTCAACATTTTGGCATCATGGATGAATGTAAACTAAAACATAAACTTTGGGACTTCATTATTTTGTCCCAACATCAATGACATTACATCATTGATTCAATCTATAAATGAGACATGGATCCCTATTGCAATCAACTAAGATTTCATAGTGTCCTCATTCATCCTTAACAATATAAAACATCCAATCAAATATCGAGCCACCTTACAAATTACAAATTCATTTGCAATGGGTGTTGGTAATGTACTTCTACGAATTGCCCTAGATCTAAGGTTGATGTATAATATGGACCCCCTAGTATATGATATCACCTGAAATACCTTGTCATTATCCCTCACCATAATTGCTCAGTTCACCATAAAATATTTCACTATTTCATGTTTTGTATGTCCTTGACCTTTCTTCAAGGTGTTTGAGTATGATGTTTCTATATGTTCTTAAGTATGATGTAATTGGTCTATGTTATGTACCTAGGGATATGATATATTAATGTATATGGGTTGATGGAGATGCCGACATGTGCCACACAACCCCTTTAGTTAATTATATGGGTCCAATATATTAGGATAAATGAGTAACTTGTGGAATTAGTGCATTGGGTAATGGTCAGCCTACATTGGGATTAGGAGGTTACCCATCCATTGTTAGTTATTTAGGCGGGTCTATATAAAGGAGGTGAATATGATTATAAATTAATAAAGTAAGCATTGAGTCTTCTATTGTAAGAGGATTGGAGGTTGTCCTCTCAAAGAGACATTGTGGATTTATTCTTTCCTAAAGGAGTATTGTATGGTGTTTCCCTACCTTAAGGGTGATTATTATATTTCTACATATATTGAATATTTGGGTATCTTGGACCACCAATATCTATTGTATTGAGTTGATCTACATTATATTCTGCATATTTCAATTATTATAAGTGTGTATCATAACAAGTGGTATTAAAGCTTTGATTTAGGCAATTTGTGTAGGGTCAAACCCCCTTTTTTTTATAGAATCATTAATATATTGAAATTGGTCTTAAATTTTTGCACAATTTTTTTTTATTGTAGATGAATAATATTTTAATAAATTCATAATAAAAAATCAAGGTTTTATGATCCATTTTGAGGGAGTTATTGATATTTTAGGGTTTGTAATAGTTTCATCATATCTGATAAGATATAAAGAATTTTTTGGTGAGGATTATTGACATTTTAGGGTTTGTAATAATTTCATCATATCTAATAAGATATAAGGAATTTGTTGTGAGGAATTTTTTGAAATTGTATCAACATATATAAAAGTTATAGACACAATTTTTGAATTTTGTGAAATGTTTTGAGATCTTTGTTGTGATTTTATGATTTTCCATAGATTCACTTGACAAGTTGAAATGTTTGGAATTTTTTTTACAAAATTTTTAGTAAAGTTGCATTATCATACATGGAAGATATAGTCAAAATTTTGGACATTTGGAATAGTTTTGTATGATTTATTGAAATTTTAGGGTTTTTTTCATTAACCCTAGTTTTTATGAATCATGAAGTTATAAGTATTTTCAAGGGAGGATGATATTGATGCTAGATAATCGTGGCTCCTTTTTAAGGAGAATAATGTTCAAATAATTTGCTGGCAAAGACAGTTCCACAATTTTCTTTATGGTCCTAAAACACTTGGTGGGATGAGCTAAAACTAAAATTATGGATGTTTTCATGGGAAGAAATGGAACAGGTTTTCCTAAATCGATGGGGTATAAAAGAAAAAGGAAATAAAAAAGAGGAACAAGTGGATGATGAGGAGGGTAATGAAGAAAAAAATGGAGATGATGAAGAATAAAATTAGTGGAAGAAAATAATGACAATAAGGAAGAACATGAAAGTGATGATGAATAAGAAAACACATACACTGATGATGAGGAGACTACAAATTGTGCAGAAGGAGAGGTAGAGGATCTCCAAGAGAAAGAAGAAGGATTAGATGATAAGGGTTTGAATAGTTTGTCTCCAAGTCAATTAGAGTCATTTTTTTAGTTTGATAGATGCATTCAAAAGAAGAAGGTCATTGTGTCCATAAATCCTAGTAGCAATTATAACTTCATCAACATTGATGTGGATCAACATCTACATGTTAAAGCAAACAATATTAAGGAGGCTCAAATAGATGGTCATAGTATTCATGTTTTTGAATATTTGAAGCTCACTATGGACAAATATGTTTCACATTCATATTTTTATGATTTGGATATAAATGATGTAGATATGTTTCTTGCATATCCATGGTTATAAACTTTGAGAAAAATTAGTATTAATGTTCATAATATGTTCATGAAGTTTTGGTATATAAAAAAGAAGGTCATTTTATAGGATATAATAGTTGGAAAGACACAAAGAAAAATAAATGTAGATCATGAAGATGATATTGAATCAGGTGAATAAGAGCATATGGGAGATTCAGATGAAGACATAATTGAAGAAACAATACAAGAAAAGAAGAACACTTCATCTACTCAAGAGACAAAAGAACCACCAAAGCAAAAGGTGGAAGAGGTAGAAGAAAAGGTTGATAAATTCAAGTATCACTAAACATTAAGGTATATAGACACCCACATAATCATGAGAGGCAACAATCAGGGTTTCATGTGAGGGAATATCATAAAAACAATCACTTTGGATATATAGGAAATTAGAGTATCAATGACTATGGTTTCACAAAGAATCAATAGAGCAATCACTATGGTCATTCATGGAAGCTAAAAAATGACTATTACGGTCAATTGTGGAATCAAAGTAGTGTAGTGGTAATGGAACATAGAATGAATGGCGAAATAACTATGACTATATATGGGATAATAACTACTATGGTCATGCATGGAATCAAAGTAACACAATGAAATATGGTACATAGAATCAAAGGAAGAAAAATTATGTATGGACACCAAGGTAGTATAATTATGATCATGAATGAAATGAAAGTGGTATAATAGAATTTATAAATAAGGTTGGAGAGATATCACCTACCAAGATCACATATGGGTGGTTGGATGATCGAGCTTGGAGACAAGTGTCCAATGATTTTGAGCACACTCATTATTTGGTTTCTTCTTATGTTTTGGGGATGAGACATGTCAAGGAGGGAAGAAATGCTATGCACCTAGGGATACGATATATTAATGTATATGGGTTGATGGAGATCTTGACATATGGCACACACCCCCTTTAATTAATTATGTGGGGTAAATATATTACTGTAAATGAATAACTTATGGAATTAGTGTTAGCAATCCAAATTGTACCCTCTAAAGGAGATTGTTCAGTTCATCTTCAAACTTGGATTAACATAGGAATGGCATAAAGGTTGTGTGTTACCTATAGTATAGACCAAACCTATAGATTATTAGGATATATCGCTTGATATAAAAACTTAATCTCTTCCTTTAAGACCTATTTATATTTGGATGAAAAGGGTTAAGATGAAAACTTGGAAAGAAAATCTATACTAGGGATGGTGATGCACCAATCTTTACTTATCTTCTGTTGGCTACTCTTTAAACAAAATTATGAATCTAATGGAAGAAAAACATCTAACCAAGATTATATACATAGTCCTAGACATGAATATCCCATATGGATGTTAGGTAGATATTTTTAAACTTGAAGGCAAAGAATGTAACTTTGTATGAGACACTACTAACCAATTCACTCTTCAATGTCACTATTACCTATCATTACTTCATATGACTTGTATAGGGTGATAGTATGGCATTATGTGAAAGAAATGACCTATAAAATAAGATAAGCCCCATGTTTTATGTAAATCAACCATCATAACACACACAAACACTCATACATAAGTTTACAACTATTTTATCTCTATTGATTCAAGGCGCAAGGTACAATTTTGGTAGCATTTTACAACACCTAGATAAGGGATGATAACAAAGACATCCATTCCTATATATATATATATATATATATATATATATATATATATATATATATATATATATATATATATATATATATATATATATATAATTGCAAATAATAGAGAGATTGGAATATAGGAATATAATATTATATGGATAGGCTAAGGTGTCCATGTAATATTTACAACAATCTCTATTACTCTCCTCATGTGTTGCTAGAGTGGATAGATGCCTTGAATGGGCTGTTTTGGGAATTGATGTCTAATTTTAACAAATATTGACCAATGGAGAGTAGATGTACACCAACTTCATCCAATTCTCTCTCTTAACATTAGTTAACAACATTGAGAGTGGTTTAATTGAGCCCTTTTTGATGAGTCATTAAGTGGCTACCCACACTTGTAGATTGACTTTGATGATGAAAGTGCCTAATATCTTTAGAATGCTTATCAATATGAGCTATAATCACCTTAATACAAATTTAAAAATGTATTGAGGTGGCACATTAAGTCCATAATGTATTTTTTTACCCATTATCACTACCACCTTGTTGGTTAAGTAGGCTTCATGAGCTAGTAGTCTAGTCTTCTATCCATCCACTATTTAGATGATTGTAAGAGTTGAACCATACCTTCAAGATATCTGAGTAGGGTTGAATCACACTTAAAATAACTCTTTAAATTAACATATATACCCTTAAAACATCTCACACTTTCAAACTCACCTTCTTTGCATGATTAGGCCATCTAGACTAGCCTTGCAAACTAGTTGATTGGTGATGTTTAGCAGAGGCACTTCTAGGCAACTAGGTGAACATTTTCATATTTGGGGAGGTGAAACAATTCATAAATAATTACCCCTAATTATTGGGAGCTTATGACCAAGTTATACACCTCAATTCTTATTTAAAAACCCTAAAACTTATAGTTTCTAGAGGTGTTTATACAATATTCATACAACTAAGTACCATAAACATGGCATCCTCTGAGTGGAAAACATGATTTAGGTGTTTTTAAAATGATTCCCATCAAATTTTATGAAATTTTTCTCAAATATCTATATTCAAGTTCTTATTAAGGTTTTAGGGGGGTTTAAGAGTGGCTAGGACTCTTAACAATGGTTCATAGAGGTTAGGGCCTAAACCTCCAAACCAATTCCATTAAATAAATGTAGGAAAACCCATACACCTATTTTGAAGTACTCAACCTCCCATGCAAAGGTTTCATATAGTTATGAGCATGTGAAAATATTTTTTAGGTGAGAAACATACTTCTTGTATATTCTTTAGGTGTTTACAAGTCAGAATGGCCAACTGTAGCAACTTTTCTACAATCTAAAGTGATTTAAACTTCCCAAAAAAATGATGATATCCCATATAAAAGTTTGGAGTGCCCTTAAATCTCCATTTTGTCCTTTGTTATGACCTATAAGTGACATTGTCTCAATGGAGGTTTATATATCACATTTTTAGATCACATGTCTAATTACAAGGTCTCTAAATTTTGGTTTTAATCTAGGGTTATGAGGCACTTCTCCACTATTCTCATCATGAACATCATCTCTGAGAGTCCTTAGATTACTAGTGTTGATATCGTCAAGTCATCTTCCCTTTGTGTCAATGCAATAATTCCTATTACTTATATATTAGGTTTGTTTGCATGGTTAACTAATTAAAGAGACTTCTGTTGGTCACTAATCTCAATCTATTTAGGGAATTTGGGACCCCTTATCATCATAGAAACCCATGGTTGATGTTAGTATTTATTAATCCTTTGTTTGTAGGGTTAAACCTTCTTCCTCAAGCCCAATCCATACAATATGTGTCATTCACATGAAAAAAATAGGTCCTTTGACTGCTTTTAAGGCTTGAAGAGGCCTTTAGGACCATTTCATAACCAAACCAATCCATTTGGATGCATTTTGGGGAAAATATATATCAGCAAGTACCATCTAGGGTTTAGGAAGTGTTTTGGAGGTCCACCATCTTAACAATGGTTCATATAGTATAGATATTGAAACCAAAACTAATTATCATGAACCTATATCCCATTTACCCTTCCATCTCCCCTAAATATCTTAGGATCCCATGAAGAATGTGTGTAGAGATATGAGTGTTGAAAGGTGAGTCTTGAGCTCTTTGTTGATCGATTCAAGCAAGTTAACTTATTTAGGGATATTCATAAAAGTGATCCCCTTAATTCCCTTCATTAATTTATGGGTTTTGAGTTCATAGGGGTACTTAAAATTACCCTAGAGCCCTGAGTCTAGGTTCCTCTATGGTAAAGAGTATGCACATCTAAAGTGATGAATCAAGTTGGTTGCCTAGGACTTTATTACTCAAGTAGGTTTTTAAGATTAATTTGACCCCATTTATATTTTCCTTTTATTGAAAATACTTTCTAGGACATGAGACATACTCCCATACCTTTCATGATCATCAATATTGTTTGGGAAGGTCTGAGTATGCCCCAAGGTGGTGTGGGCCTTCTAAGCCTAACATAGGATTTTAGGCCTAACAAGCCTCAATTAAATCTCAGGGGTTTAAATTATATGTATATGGTTTAGGATGCCATGATATCATGAAACCATCTCCAACCACTCTTCCAATTTATGCATATGTTTCCATGAGCTTAGGCCACTTACCAACCTATGCTCTCTTCCATAGTCTACCTATAGGTCTACCTACTAGTCTGGGTGCTTAGTAGTAATAAGGGGTCTGAATAGGCCTTTGCCTCCCTTTGTAAAAATAATGGAGTTATAATTTTTATAATATGAATTTAGAGTTAGTAACACCCTTAGTCACAAGTCTTTCATCAATCCTTTTCTCTGCATATGTTCATCTCCTTAGACTAGGTTTTATGCATAGTTAGACCTAGTAACCCTCAAGTCTGGGTTGAGTTCACCTTTTGTCATTGGTTGGGTGAACACCATGCTATAACCCTCTTCTCAATTTGAATCTTCCTTATTCATGTATAGATATTGTCTTCTACTCTGGCAAGGATACAGATCTTAAGACATGTCAATAGTGTTATAGGTGCTAATTTGCATATGTTGATTGTCTATAGGGGTCTCTAGAACAAGCCTATGAGGGAGGAGAGTTTTTTATAGCTAAATGAAACCTTTGTGACTCTTTCATTTTCCCATCCACCTCCTTGGGACATCCACCTACTTATTCACATCACTTCATAATCTCAAGTATGGATTGTACATGGAGATATTGAAGGGATTTTGAAAAGTAGATTTAGGTCCTTTCCTATAAATGGTCATTAATATCTTGACATGGTATATGTCCATGTAGGCCCATATATTCATGATTTTATGGTTATTGATAACCCTAAGGAATATCTAGGCCTTAATCCCATGATTTGGACTTGGAAATAGGGGTGGATGAACTATGGGAATGATAGTGGGGTTATATGGGACTTGAACATGGATTGTAGGATTTAAACTGAAGTGGAGTGGTAGTGGAAAGTTCATGAAATGGTAAAAGTTATTCCATGTCATGAAATGAATGGTGGGCATACTCCGAATATAGACTAAAAATATCTTTGATACCTCCATATGTATACCTATCATAACATAACACTTTAGAGGTTAGGAAAAGGCATACATAGTTAGAATATGAAACATATGTCTTTACAAAGAACCTTAACATTTTCTAAGAAATATTAACTTCTGCTAAAGGGACTATGAAAAGGTCTTAAGGTAGAATGGTGCTTTCAAGGATAGTGGGGGCTATTATGGATCCTATAAACTTGCATAGAATGATGCAATAGTTACATTGGCATGAACACAACACTCCACTCCACTCTTACACTATGTTTTGATATCCCTCAAGCCACCATTAGAAAATACATTTCCCTTATATGCACTAAAAACCACATTTCCAAGTTACATCACTTGAAAACACTATTTGAGAATATTGGAGACCATCTGAACATTCAAATTAGGGTGAAGAGATAAGAACATCCTTACAATACCATGACTGGACCTTCAAAATAACATTAACTTTCAAATGCATACACTAGATGGTGATCTTTACCAATTACACTTTCTTTTATTCTACAAAAATAGGTAGTTTAGATGTTTATCAACCCCAAATTTTCAAAAGTGTGAATTAAATGTTGATAAGACCATGGAAAGTCTCTATAAGACTTGAAAAAATAAGAACAATCACTATTTTGATCAAATAGACTTGAAATTACATGAAACCATCCTCCTTATTTTTCCTTATGTAGATGGGGTTGATTGTTAGATCACATAAATTCTTAATGAATGTTTAGATAGAATAGTGGATCAATCATGTAACCAATGCCCATGATTGAAATTTGACCATGTTTACTTTATCTGGTTAAGAGCCTAGGGCCTCTTTCTCTCTCCTCCATATGGACTAAGTAAAAACCTAAGGTGATCTCAAGGCTTGCTAATGAGTTTGATAAGGAAGATGGATTAGTTTTGGGCTCCTCAAGCATTGAAATAGTTTGATTTCTTGCACACATGTCAATAGTGAACTCCTCTTATAGACTCCTGACTCCACCTAAGTCAGTCCATACTGTACAGTTCTGTTCCACTCAAAAAATTCCTTAGACCTACATATTTCCTATATTTTCCCATATTGCATACCATAAACCAATTTTATCAGATAGGAGGAAGGAAAGTAGGAATCAAGTGATACATTAAAGTCCATTGTATGAATTTGAGAAGTTGAAAGGGCATATTTTGACATGTGTGGGTCCCATTAGTGGCAATTAAGTGTTCAATTTTGTGTAAAGTGGCTCAATGATGTAGGAAACACTTAGGTATGGTCTAATGGGGCTCATGAAGGATCTTGAAGACATGAATAATGGATCTAGTGGCCTTTCAGGGTCAAATGGTGTCACATTAAGGTTAAACATCTCACTTTTAGAACATATACATGATCTTAAGCAAGGTTATCAAATGAATATCATTTCAACACATATGAAGAAACTTTATAACCTATTAATGAGTTCATCTAGGCCCCCATACACCTTTATAATATTCTCAAAATATTTCATATGAATCATACCTTATATTATTTGAGTACACCAAATATGTTCATGATGACTCATCAGCTACATTATCAAATCACCTCCACTATGGAACTTTTGGATTGTTAATCCCTCTTCAAAGCCTATTGTGGAGCTTATTACATGTTAAAACATTTTTATGTAACTTGAAAAAAATTGAGACATGAGGTATGGGTGACCACAATGTGTTTAATGGCAAGACAAAACAGTGAACCTACAACATTTGAAAAGACAACTAATGACTTGTTTTGAATTCCCCTAATTTATCAAGATATGTAACACCCATGAGGATTAATGATGGGTTAGGACTCATAGGGATTATTTTCACTTATTTTTAAGTTTATAATAATAAAGTGGTAAAAATTTATGGTGACTGAGATAGATTGACTAACCTACTGGTCAAGAGAACTCAAAATCTCTTAGTTTACCACTCATGACTAGTTAGTGAACCTTAGACTGCATATAGACTCTGTCTAACACCTTGTAGACCTTAATAATCAATGAGACAAAAAAAAAAACCAAAAAATAGGAAATAAAATACAAACACACACAACATCAAAACAACTAAGACAAACCAACCATACCAAGCAAGTGTAGTAACACTTATAAGAAAGAAACTAAACTAGCTACTATGTACAATAAGACTTGGTGCTCCTAATAA
Organism: Torreya grandis; assembly: GCA_037957365.1. NCBI lineage: Eukaryota > Viridiplantae > Streptophyta > Pinopsida > Cupressales > Taxaceae > Torreya > Torreya grandis. Next base: position 332,061 of record JARHVA010005786.1, read on the forward strand.
AATTAATTGAGGAACATACCATCAATAATAATGGGGATTTACTCACCATTCAACCTAGTTAGTTGGAAATAATTTCTTTCCTAGAAACTGGTAATGAGGTATGTCCCACTCTAAATTTTGTCAAACTTTGAATGTTTACCTAGCTTGGCACAGTCATCGTCCAACATAAGCACAATATCTCCTTGTTGAAAGTACATGGATGAATCTCTCTTTTCAAATGATATGTTTTTCTAAGGAGACATGATCACTCCTATCCTCAAATGTTTACACAAGTGTTCTCCAAACTCATCTTAGGTGTTTATAGATGTAGTGTTAAGCCCCTATATCATTGGAGTGATATACCCCTCAAGTAGGTTGCAAAGAGTCTCATAGCCACATTTTCATGGGTGATGTTATTGAATGAACATATATTATCTATGTTTGAAATATTTCCAAACGTGTAGTTGAGTTTTGTCCTATGAAATAGGGAAGGCTTTTGAGGGAAACATGTATGTCATAAAATTGATTAAGGTTCTAGAAATTACAACCATTGAAATCTACAAAGGCTTACATCATAGGCCTAGCCATTGAGATTATAAGACCTATACAAGTGTTTGTTTGGGTAGAATTAGGATATTTTTGGGATATAGGATTAGGATTGAATCTAGTATACCTCTTACTTATCATAATGTCTAATGGCAATTCAACAAACTCAATGTTCTTACCTTTTTAGGAATATCTAGTGGCCACCTTTTACATGTAAATTATTTATATATCTTCCACTTATGTACTTAAATATTTAATATGTATCCTAAGATAAAAAATAATAATCCAATTCACTTGAAATCTCATCCCACTAGGCATGCAAAAACTATTATCAACCTAAATCGTACCCTTTGAAAGACATTGTTTAATTCTGCTTCAAAATTGGACTAATAGGGGAATGACCTAAACGTTGTGGGATAATTATAGTATAGAACAAACCTATATATTATGGGGATATCTCCATTTATATACCAAATTAAAATATTATTATTATACCTATTTATATTGGGATGAAAAGGGTTAAGATGAAAAATTAGAAGGAAAACCTATACTAGGGATGGTGATACACTAGTGTTTACATATCCTCTATTGACTACTCCTTAAACATACTTATGAATCCAAAGTAATATAAGTAACTATCCAAGATTATATACGAAATTGTAGAAATGAATATCTCATATGGAGGCCAGGTATAAATTCTTAAACTTGAAAGCAAAGAATGTAGGTCTGTATGAGACACTACTAGCCAATTCATTATTTAATGCCACTATTGCCTATAAACAATTCATATGGAATACATATGATGATAGTATGACATTAGGTGAAATATAGGACCTAAAAAATAATATAAACCTCATGTTTTATATAAATCAACAATCATAACAGACACTAATAGTCATACAAAAATATGAAACTACTCTTTCTCTATTGATTCAAGGTGCAAGATACATTTGGGCAGAGTTTTACAATACCCAATGAATTGAGATAAAAAATAGATCCATTCCTCAATATATATAGTTTTACATGAGAGATAAAATGGAATGTATTTGTATAAGATTACATGGAGAGGCCAAGGTGGCCATGCAGTAGTTACAATAGTCTCCATTACCTTCCTAATGCATTGATTTTGTGGATAGTTGCCTTGAATGAGCTATTTAGGGTGTTGATGTCTAAATTTCGTAAATTTCAACCTGTGGAGAGTGAATTTATTCCAAATTCAACCAAATATATATCTTACCATCATTTAAAAACATGGAGGGTGGTTTAATTGAGCCCTTCTACATGAGTTATTAAGTGGCTGCCCACACCTGTAGATTGACTTTGATGAAAAAAATACCCAAACTCTTCATAATGATTATAAATATGAGGTAAAATAACCTAAATATATATTTACAAATTTATTTATGTGGATCATTAACTCCATGATGGCTTTCTAAACCCATTATAACTTCTACCTTGTTGGTTAAGTAGGCTTCATAAGCTACTAGTCTAGTCTTCTATCCATCCTTTGTTTGGATGACTATGACTATTAAACCATACCTTAAATCTATCTAAGTAAGATTTAATCATACCTAAAATAACTCTATGAATCATTATAAATACCCTTCAAACATATCAAACTTTCATACTCACCTTCTTTTCATGATTAGGCCATCTATAATAGCCTTTCAAGCTGGTTGATTGATGAAGTTTAGTAGAGGATCTTCCAGATAGGTAGGTGAAAATTTATAGAATTTTTGATTTAAAAAAAATCATAAACTAATACCCTCAATGATTGGTAACTTATGACTAAGTTATGCACCTCACTTCTTTTCTTAAAACCCTAAAACTTATAGTTTTTTAAGGTGTCTGTATAGTATCCATATAAATAAGTACAATGAGAATGGAATCCTATAAGTGGATGACATGATTAATGTGTTCTTAAAGTGATTCCCATCTATTTGGATACACATTTACTTAACTCTCTCCAATCAAGTTCTTGTTATGGCTTTAGGGGGTTTAAGAGTGTTAAGGACTCTTAATGATGTTTCATAGAGGTTAGGGCCTAAACCTTTGAAATAATTCCACTAAATGAATGTAGACAAACCCCTTCACCTATATTTAAGTGATTATTCTCCCATGTATAGGTTTCATATAATTATGAGCATGTAAACATGTCTCTTAGGTGAGAAGCATGATTTTTGGATAGTCTCTAGGTATCTATAAGTCATAATGGCCAACTATAGCAACTTCCCTACAATATAAAGTGATTTATACTTCCCAAAAAACATAATTATCTCCCTCATGAAGGTTTTTAGTTCTATTAAATCTCCCATTTATCCTCTTCTATGACCTTGAAATGACACAATCTTAATGGAGGTTGCTAGATCACATGTCTAATTATAGGGTCTTTGAATTTTGGCCTTAATCTAGGGTTGTGAGGAGCCTCTCCAATGTTCTCATCATTAAAACCATCTCTAAGAGTCCTTATAGTACTAGTGTCGATATCATCAACTCATATTTCTTCTATGGAAATGTAATAATGCCTCTAACTTAGATACAAGGTTTGTCTAAATGGTTAACCAGTTAAAGAGGCTTTTATTGGTGACTAATATCAAGTTATTTAGAGACTTTGGGACCGCTTCTCACCTCAAAATCCCATGGTTTATGTTAATATGTCTTAATACTTTGCTTACAAGCTTAAACCAACTTCTTCAGGCATAATTCATATAGTATGTGTCTTTCATGTGACAATTAATATGTCATTTGAGCATTAAAAATACCCTATGAGGCCTTTAGGACAATTTCATATCCAAACAAATCCATCTAGATGTATTTTGGGGAAAATATATATCATTTGGTACTATCTATGGTTTAGGAAGGGTTTTGGAGGTCCACCATCTTAATGATGCTTCATAAAATATGGACCTAAAAACCAAAACTAATTGTTGTAAATCTTTATCCGATTGACCTCTTAAACTCCCATAAACAACTTTGGATCCCATGCAAAATGTGTGTAGAGATAGGAGTTTTGGAAGGTGACTCTCAGGATCTCTCTTGACCAATTCAAGTAGGTTAACTTCTTATTGGCCATTCATAAAACTAAGCCCCTTAATGTCCTTAATTATTTTATGTATTTTGATTTCATATGGATATTTAAATTTATGCAATATCCTTGAGCTTTGGTCCCTCTATTGTGAATAGTATGAGCATCTGAAGTGATGACTCGAGTTGGTTGCTTAGGATTTTATGTCTTGATCAAGGTCTTAATATCAAGTTTACCCCCATTATATTTTAATTTTATTGAAACTAATTTCTAGGACTTGAAACATCCTCCCATACCTTTCACAATCATTAACCGTTTTTGGGAAGGTCTGTGTATGCCCCAAGGTGGTATAGGCCTTCTAGTCCTAAGATAGGATTTTAGGCCTAACAGGCCTCAATTGAGTCTCAGGGATTTAAATTATTTGTAGGTGGTTTTATATTCCATGATAACATGAAACCCTACCCAAACTCTCTTCTAATTTTTACATATATTTCCATGAGGTTAGGCCACTTACCAACCTAAACTTTCTTCCATGGTCTACCTATAGGTTTGCCTACTAGTCTTGCTGCTTGGCAGTAGTAGGGGTTTGAGTAGGCCTTTGTCTCCCTTTTTTATAATTTTTATGGAGTTATAATTCTAATAATATTCCTTCTTGTTTAGTAACACCCTGAGTCACAAGTATTTTATTAATCCTTTTCTCTACATATCTTCATCTCCTTCGACTAGGTTTTATGAAAAATTAGATCGATTGAACCCTCAGGTCTAGGTTTAGTGTCCCTTTTTCCTTTAGTGGGATGACCACCATGATTTACCAGCCTTATTATTTTTATTATTCCTTCTTCATTTATATATATTGTCTTCTACTCTGAGCATGATACAAATTTCAAGACATGTCAATAGTGTTTTAGGTGCTAACTAGCATATGTTAATTATCTACAGGGGTCTATGAAAAAAACCTCTGAGGGAGGAGAGTTTTTTTATCTACTTGAAACCTATATAAATTTTACTCATTACTATCCACCTCCTTTAGACATGCACCTACTTTTTCATATTACTTCTTATGCTCAGGGATGGTCTATACATGGTGATCTTAAAGGGCTTTTGCACAATGAATTTAGGTTCTTTCCTATTTGTGGACATTACTCTCTCAACAAGGTATATTTCCATGTAGTCCCATATTTTCATGATCCAATGGTTATTAAAAATGCTAAGGAGTATCTTGGCCTTAATCCAATGATTTAGACTTGGAAATAGGGGTGGATGGCCTATGGGGAATGACAGTGGGGTTCTATGGGACTTGAATATGGAGTGTAGGGTTCTAACTAACGTGGGGTGGTAGTGGAAAGTTCATGAAATGTTATAACTTATTCAATGGATTAAAATGAACCCTTGACACACACCCAATATAGACTACAAGGACCTTAGAGACCTCTATACATCTACCTATTAGAACATAACACTTTAGAGATCAAGAAAAGGCATACATTGTTAGAAGATTAAACCTAGGACTTTCCAAAGAACCTTAACATTTGTTAGGAATTATAAAATTGTACTAAAGGGAATGTGAAGAAGTCTGAAGGTAGAATTTTGGTTTCAAGGCCAATGGGGGATATATAAGAGCATATGAACCTATACAAAAGGATGCAATGGTGACTTTGGTATGAACACAACACTACACTCCATGCTTACACTATGTTTTGAGATCCCTCAAGCCACCATTATATAATATATTGCCCTTCTATGCACTGAAGATCCCTTTTTTATGTTACATCACTTGGAAACACTATTTTATAAAATTGGAGACCATCTAGACATTCAAATTAGAGTGAATAGAAAAGAACATCCTTAAAACACCATGTTTTTACCTTAAAAAAACCATTCATTTTCAGATGCATACATTAGATGGTTCTCTTTACCATTGGAACATGCATGTAGTTTGCATACACATATATTTTATATGTTTCTCAACCCTACATTTTCACACATGCAAATTAAATACTAAAGAGACCATGAAAAGTCTTTGTAAGACTTGTAAAGCCAGGATAAATCACTATTTTGATTAGACATACTAGAAATTACATGAATTAGTCCTTATTTTGCCTTGTGTAGATGGCGTTGATGGTAAAATCACTTAACTTCTTAATGAATGTTCATAGAGCTTAGGGAATCAATCCTACAACCAATTCCCATGATTGGAAGGTGACCAAGATTACTTTCTCTAGATAAAATCCTAGGGCATCTTTCTCATTCCTATGTATAAACTAAGTACAAACCTAAGGTCATATCAAGGCCTAAAAATGATGTATATGATGAATATGGATCAATTTTGGGCTCCTCAACTATTAAAATATTCTAATTTATTCCACACATGTCAATAGTGAACTCCTCTCATAGACCCTCGACTCCGGTCATTCCATACTATAAAGATTCATAACACTTATAAAACTCTTGAAAAATATAGATTTATTATATTTTATCTTTTTTCAAACCATAAACCATTATTATTGGGCAAAAAGAGGGAAAATAGGAGTTAGGTGATGGATTAAATCCCATGGTATGAATTGGAGAAGTTCAAATGTCATATTTAGCATGTGGGAGGCCCATTAGTGGTAATTAAGTGTTGAATTTTATGAAAAGGGGATAAATTATGTATGAAATGCCTTATCTATTATCTAATGTGTCTTAATAAGGATCTTTAAGGCATGAATAGTGTCTCTAATGACCTTTTAGGGTTAGGTAGCTTCACATTAAGGTCAAACATTTAAATTTTAGAACATATACATGACCTTAAGGACGGATATCAAATGAATATCATCTCAAGACATATGAAGAGACTTAATAAAACCTATTAAGGACATAAATTAGGATCCCATAAACCTTCATAACATTCTTAAAATCTTGGAAATGAACCATACCTTACATTATTTCAGTACACCAGAGATGTTCATGATGACTTATCAACTACATTATCAAATCATCTCCACCATTATACTTTTGATTTATTGAGGCCACTTCAAATCCTATTGTGGACCTTCTTACATATTCAAACACTCTAATGCCACTTGACACAAATTCAGACATGAGGTATGGGTGACCACTATGTGTTTGATGACATGACAAGACAGTAAACCTGATACATTTGAAAATACAACTATTGATTTATTTTGAACTACCTTGCTTTACCAGGATATGTAACAACCATGAGTCCTAATGGTGAACTAGAGTTCATAGGTCTTAGGTTGACTTCTTTCTAAGCCTAAAGGTAAAAAGTATAAAATAATTAGTGAGTTGGGTAGTGTTCCATCTACATTGGGATTAGGATGTTACACATCCATTATTAGTTATTTGAAGGTCTATATAAAGGAGGTGAATATGATTATAAAGTAAAGAAATAATAATTGATTCTTCTATTATATGAGGATATTAGAGGTTATCCCATCAGAGAGATATTGTGGAGTTATTTTCTAAAGGGGTATTGTATGGTGTTGCCCTACCTTAAGGGTGATTATTATATTTCTTCATATATTAAATATTTGGACATCTTGGCCAACCAATATCTATTGTGTTGAGTTGATCTACATTATATTATACATATTTTAATTATTATGATTATGTATCATAACACTCTAGGTGTCAATATATTGGCATCATGGATAAATGAAAGTTGTAATATAGACTTTAGGACCTCAATGTTTATCCCAACATCAATGGAATTGCATAGTTGATTAAAGTTGTACATAATATGTGGATACCTATCATAATCAAATCAACTCTCATGGCATCCTATTCCACCCTTTACAATATAAAACATCCAATCAAATAATCCACCACCTTGTAAGTTGTGTACCCATTTTCAATGGGTGTTGGTCAAGTTAATCCAAGAAATTTCCCTAAATCTAGGGTTGATGTATGATATGGGCCCTTGGTGTATCATATCCCCTAGAATATCTTGTCATTGCCACTTACTATTACCACTTAACACATCTTAAAATATTTCATTATTTTCATGTTATTATAGATATTAAAATCTGATTTATGTATTGCCTTAGTCTTGTACACATGGAAAACACCTATCACAATTTTATATTTCACTTCTAGACATGTCCAACATTAAAAGGCTCTCATTCTCTACCTTTTTGTGCCTAAATTTTATATCTCTTAGTTTGACCATTATTATTATAATGACAACGTCTTATAAATTGCATACAAATATATAAACATGATTATTATCCTTTGCTGCTAGTTATGGACATGTACCAATTTTATAACTTCTTGGACACATGCATCCCATATAGACATTTTCATTGATGAAAGTGTCTACTTTTCCTAGAAAGAGTCCAATGCACAAAATTCATCCAAATATTTAAAATAAATGCATTATAAATTTATGCCTAAGTTCTTTAGTGTGACATATTTCCTTTATTTATTGGTATAAATACAAGATCAACCCTCATTCATTCCACACTTAAAAATCACATACAACTCACAAGGTCATATACTAAAAAGCACTCAATCAAGCATTTAAGTGAGAAAAGATTCCCTATTTATCCCTATTTATATATTAGTCATATAATCAATATTTATACATGTTTAAAGTAATCAAATAGCATCCCATGATCCATATTTGTCAAATTACAAGATAGGTCACTATATGTCTTTGCTTATCACACATACATCATTATGAACACACAATAAAACACATAGGAGATAACTACATATGTCTGAGGCCCTCTTTATAATATTGGATACTTAAGCAGAACCAACTAATAGAGTGTTATTTAGGGTAGTTCAACACTATGATCTCACTAACATATTTTTCACACAATCACTCCAATGGTAAATAATTAGGATTTGATCATTTGATAGAGAGTGATACCCTATGCACATGATTTGAAGGCATCATAAGAAAGGGAAAATAAAACCTAAAAGGATATAGTTGGTCACATATAGTTCTAATAAATATTCTATATAGGACACTTGTATTAGGGTTAGACACCTATGTCGAGGCAATTGTCTAGACCCAATGTAAGGATCTAAGGCCATAAAGAGAATACTTTTATTATCTAATGACTATTCTAGGATAATATTACAATCCACTTCAAACTTAATCTAGATCAATCCTTCATGTGCACATTAAACCAACTAAGTATCATTTATTTTTAATTCATTGCAATATCTATCTATAGTTGTACTTTATTATTTTTAGCAATCTCAGTTGTATAAATTTAGAATATTGTTTATTTGAGTTATCTATTAATTGGTCTTCTCATTATATTAGTTCCATATCCTTGTGTAAAATATAATATAACCACCTTAACCCTATATATTCCCTTATATAAATTTAGTGTTAAACATTTAGTGAACCCAACCTTAGCTTTCCCTATATTATTCAACCTTATGAGATTTTTCATTGCTATTTTTATATATTTATTTTATTATCTATATGTAACCTAGCTATAGCCTTAGATTAGGTGTTATTGTTATCAAACACTGGGAACATCCTCTCTTCCCACATAAGACATATCAAATGAATGAATTATCAAATCTTATTCCTAACGAAATTTCCAATAACTAAACTAAACAAAATACTGAAGAGGTTATCATAGAAGATGATTCTGATCATGAAAACAATGAATCTAATGTAAACAATAAACATGAATAAATAGATCAAGTGAAAGTAAATTATCATGTTACGTTTTGATCATGTATCCATAAAAACCATCGCGATTTTGATGATTTCCTTAAATTAATATGGGATACTACAAAATAAAAAAATCATAGATGAATAACTAGATGCATCTATTTATCATGTAATTAGATATATGGAACATCCACATATTCTTGTAACCATACCCTTGGGCAAATCATCACTTCATACTTATAATGGGGGAAAATTTTAGGTGTTTGCACTCTTTATCCCTAAAAAAAATCCTACTATTGCTACGTCCTCCGTGGGAACCATTGGCACTTCATCCTAATTATTTGTTTTAATGCCTATATCAACTCAAACCAATGGGCACACCTCCTTTGGTGGCTTCCCAAAATTCAACTCTTAAAAATTGAAATGTACAATATCTTTTCTAAAATATAAAAAAAATTAAATCTAATGTTACTAATATTGAGAAAAATTATATGAACTCACCTTATGATATTGATTCACAAGAAGTGTTAGATAACCCTATTGCACAAGAGTTATATTTTGACCCCTTTCTAATTAATTTTGTTGCACCTAAGTTCACATTTTATGATGTCAATGGTGATCCTAAACAGTTCTTATATTTATATGTGGGATTCCTTGATTATGACTCAAATAATACACTTTGAAATAAACTATTTTCAAGGAGCCTCAAGAACTATGTTCTAAGGTGTTTTTATGATTTACCAATTTTATTAGTAAAACTATTCAAACCTCTTGAAAATTAATTTTTTCGCACTTCTCTATCAATATTAACAAAAATGAATCTTATACCCAAATTGTAAAAACCAAATGAGGAACCAATGAACCTATCATGAATATGTCTCAAGGCACAAGATAATGTTGGCTAAAATGATAAATCAAATGGAAGATAAAGTGATTCAACACATTTTAAAGCAAAGTTTGTTCACCCCATTACATGAGTCCATTTTTTTCAAAATGTTAAAATATTTTGATAACTTGTGCCATATTATTTGAGATAATGAAATGAAACTTATTTCATTGCAAAAACTTAAGTTTATATAAAACAAACTGACTACATACAATACCAAGTTTCATATGAAACCAAGCTACAAGGTGAAATCTATATAAAATAAAAAGGAATCACTTATAATTGTTGATGCAATGTCAAAAAACCTAATTATATAGTTTTATTCAATGACCCAAGGAGACAATTTACATGATTCCCTAAGTCTCAATATTTGGTACTTAAGAAGCTTGTAGATTTCTATATCATAGATCTCTCTCTCCTCCCATAGAGGTTGATATGATTAGATCTCTACCTCATGGTTATGATGCCAATGATTATTTTTAATATCACCAAGTCTATATGCATTCTATTAACTAGTGTTATACATTGAAACATAATATCTAATACCTTCTTGATAACCAACAACTTACATTTGATGAAGACTCAAGGTCACAACATGGTGACCATCAAAAGTAAAGATGTTTAGTGATCCATTACTAGATCATTCTCAGAAGAATATGGAAGTGCAAATGGAATATAATTCACATCCTCCTCCACCAAGTTATGGGAACCCATTATATGGGATTATTGGTACTTATAAATGACATATAGATTTCATGTTTTAGATGCCATCTATTCCTTTTAATGACAATGATATTGTGGATGATGGCTTAGATATTCATTCACTATTTATTTGAGCGTACATTGATCACCATCCTATTCATAGTGTTATGACTGATAATGGTGTTATAAAAACATGAAATTAATTACATATTTTGTATATATAAATTATGATTTATGACCTTTGACCAAAGTGGTCAAATCATTTTATGGGACATAACTACATATTCCTAGCAAGATTGACTTACCTCTACATGTTGGCCTAGAACATGTGGTCATTACCTTGTTAGTTATACCATAAATGAGACTCTTTTATATGATATTAGGATGACCTTGGATAATAAATTCTATGTGGTATGCTCCATAATGCATGGGTGTGTTAAATACACCCATATCAATAGAATAGTCACAATTCCTAGAATTCCATATAAAAATTGACTTGAACAACATAAGTTTATTCCAAGATAGCTAAATATCAAACCTACTAAGGTTAAATATCCATGAAATGGTAAGAAATAAGAAATATTCTTTCATAGGATATCCATACTTGAGAGATCATTACATCAGAGATATGTAATGGATTCTATAAAATCCTCATCTACTACTATGTAACATACTCATTTATCCATAAAAACTACACATGTTCCTATTATTGCTACTTCAAATAAACTACATATCATAAAATGATGGGATACATGAACCCATACTCCTTATATTACATCTTCAAGACCTCAAAGTCCTATGACACATATGTAAAACATTATAGAACCTATAATACCATATATTACACCTATACATGCTCATCAGTAGTACCACTAGTTTGATATACCATATCTAGTGTTCAGAGCACTTATAGATGAATTTCCCTTAGATGGGATAATTGGATAGACTTTTCCTTTTCCAAAAAATAAAAATAAAAAAAATATTCTAAAAATAAAAAATACATTCAAAAATTTCAAAAATACCAAAAAATATTAGCATGTTCCTAGTTGTACTATTTATTATACATATTTTTACTTCTTCATGTTAGTAAATATAATATCATTCCTTTCTATATACACATGTGTTTTACACTTCCTTTGATTGTGATACAATCATATCTAGGTACATTATATATACACATACATATGTTGTGACTTTTCTCCCCTCATGTCTTACATATCTTGGTGGTGCATGCTTCTTTGATCATGATACACCCAGGTTATATTATTTTATGATCACTTTCCATTGCCATTTTTAAGTTTATATAATTACACATGACAATATCCATTCTTATGCATTTAATAGTGTACTTGACATGCTATGTAATTAACATTACTTGAGGACACATATGTTTAGAAACTAGTATGTTATATTTATGTTGTTTACTTATTATTTGTCCTGATTTTCTATTTTGACACTTCCTTGAAGTATGTTTCCTTGATTTATATTGCCTTGCATTATATTAATCATTTCATCCTTTGAATATGCTCCATTTATTATGTCCCTCATGGCATGCTTATCTATTGGGATCTTTAAATATGTCATTAGTGGTTTATATGGATATTTGAATATGTCATTCTATTATTTGTAGACATTTGACTAAGTCATGTCCCTTTCAATGTATGGTTTTAAAACATTCCCCTTGTATGAGGTCTCGATGGATAATTTTCCTATTTATTTTATATTGAGTGCTTTTGTGTGTGTGCTTAATTTCTTGTTGAGCTTGTACCACTACTCTCTATATTCTACCATGAGATATATCATATATATTATGATTTTATATGGCCACATATTATGTAATTTAATCTATATCTACCTACACATGCTACTCCTATATGCTACATGATCCATACACATCTTATACAATTATCTTATCTTTTTGAGGTAAGGTAACTACTAGATTATAATTACCATCAGCTCAAAATGAGGGGAATTTCAATGAGTGAATGTAATAAGGGTATGAATTCCACATTTTTATAGCTCTAGATTATAGTGGGGGCATGCCAAAAAGACATGACATCCACACTTATTAAGTACTCAACGTATCTAGATTACAGTGGGGGCATGTTATTGAAACATTTTGTCCACATTTAAACTAGTTCTTAGATTTATTAGATTTTGTAGGGGCATGCCATAAATAAATGTCATTCACACTTGCACCAATTTCAAATTCACTAGATTTCATAGTTATATGATTCAAACACATTTTTGGTTGCATTATATACATTGGTAGTGTTATTATACCCAAATTTCAGCATGAGACATATATGAGGTGCACATTCCATGCAAAGGGCACCTTAAAATTACAAAATCAAATAATTTTCAAGATTTCAAATACTATTATGAACTATTATGGATTGTTATTAAGCCAATCTAATATAGTAGTCTGCTCATATTTAGAAGGTGAAGTTGAATAAATTGCTCAATCTTACCAAACTTATAAGTTATATTTGATTAAATCATTTAATTTTACTATACTTATAGGTTAGATTTTATTAAATCATCCACAATCACTAGATATATATTGAGTTGATAAAATCACTCACATTAATTATATTATGCATATATTTGGGTTATATGATTGAGATGAAACAAGCTAAACTATCATGTTATAACTAACCTTTACACTAGGGTTGGGGCATCTGTCCTCTAATACACACTTGCACATGCATGCATGCACATGCATGCGCGCGCGCGCGCCCACACACACACACACACACACACACACACGCACACACACACACACACACACACGCACACACACGCACACACATGCACACACACACACACACACACACACACACACACACACACACACACACACACACACACACACACACACACACACACACACACACACAAACACACACACGCACAAACATGTACTTACAATTTCATAACTATCATGATCCCATATCTAATGATTCATAATAAGGCATCCTTTCAAATCAAATTTATGAAAGGTAAGATGGTTACATTAATAGATGTGTACTCCCAACCTTGCTGTTATTAATTTCAAGCATTTAAAATTATTTCAATTTCATTTTCATATATGTATAATATACTATAATATGGTGTTGGTTGTAGGTCAGTCACCAATAAAATACTCAGTTTGGTTGATGCAAAGACAAGGCATGCCATACACACCCAAGTACACATTTATTTACTTAAACTATAGATTTCATTACTGGATTAATGGGAGTGGATGTAGATACTACAATATGATTTATGTAGTACCTTAATCTTGTAAACTTTATAAATACCTATATTGTACCTTTCAGTTTTACAATTTCCCATTACTAAAAGGAACACATTCTATATCTCCTTGTGCCTAAATTTCTTATCTTTTAGTTTAACCATTGTTATTATAATGTATAGAAATTTTATAATATGAAAGAATATTTAAATATGACTATTATCCTTCACTAGTAGTTTAAGACCTATACCTATTTCCTAGCTTCGTAGACACTTGCATTCCATATAGACACTTGCATTTTAATGTAAGTTTCCAATTTTACTAATTAGTGTCTAGTTATAAGAAGCCATCCAAATTTTTAAAATAAAAATTTCGTAAAGGTTTACCTAACTGATTTATTTTTATATATTTATAAAAAGGACTGGTATGTATACAAGATTAAGCCTCATTCATTTCACAATTAGAAATCACATTCAAATCATAAGGCCATACACCATGAAGCACTCAATCAATAATTGATGTAACAAAACCTACCCTATTCATCCTTATTTCTATATCATTCATAGGATTAGTATATATAGGTTTAAATCATTCAAGGATCAACCCATGTGCCATATTTTCCAAGTTAAAATCTAGGCCACTACATGTCTTTGCTTATTACACACTGCATCCTTATGCACACACAAGTGAACATGTAGGGGAGAACTACATAAGTATGAATACCTCTTTGGATCATTGGATGTGTAGGTAGTTCCCATTTAAAAAGTAATCTTTGGAATAGCTTGACACAGTGAGAGCATTAACCCATTTTACCATAGTCACTCCAAGGGTGAAGTATTAGGTTTTGATCATTTAAAAAAGAGTGATGACCTATGCACATGATATGAAGAAACCATAAGAAAGGTGATATAAAATATATAAGGCTCTAGTTGGTCACAATCAGATCCAATTAATATTCTTTAGAGGACACCTACGTCAATGTTCGATATCTGTATTGATGCAATTATCCATATTTGATGCAAGTATCCATAGCCAGAGAAGGAATATTCTTATAACATGACGACCATTCCAAGATCATTTTCCTATCCAATTTCAACATGTTTCAAATCACACATGAATGCACATACTAAACTAGTTATCAATTATTTCCAATTCATTTTAATATCTAACAATAGTTTTACTTTAATATTTTTAATAATCTTAATTGTATAAATTTAAAATATTGTTTATCTATGTTTTCTATTAATTGGCATGCTTATTAGATTAGTTCAACATCCTTTAGTAAAATATAATATAACCCACTTGACCCTATACATACCCTTATCTATATTTAGGGTTAAATAGTTGTATATGGCCTTTCCCTATAATCAATGGGTCTAAGTATGGCATTTCCATATGTTCCTCAAGATGATGTAATTTCTCTGTCAATATATAGGCAACCTAGATAGATGGAAGTTTTAACCTTTTTTAGAAAAAATATTAAATAATAGAGTAGCCTAATAATTTAAGGAGTAATCTAATCTAAAAATTATGCCAATTAAATAATTTAGATTCATAATATATTATGATGCAGTGTTGAATTATGAAAATTTACAAAAAATAGAAAATACAATACCAAATAGTAATTTCCAATATTTAAAAAATTAATAGATAATAATTAGATTATTTAATAATGACAAGAATAATTTATAAGCCCATATGCATAAATATTTAGGATTTTATTCAACTATGATTCTTTATATTCTAGAATTAATTATTTATCAGCTTAGACACTACCATTAGTATATATACACTAGTGTTGACACTTATATCCTATAATTGATGCTTATTTATGTAGTAAAGTACATGTTTTTTGTTTTGTAAATTCCACATGAAATTAATATTTTTATTTATTTCCTTGAATATTATTTTCTTGGATCATGCACATAGGTTCTGGATGTTATTTTTTTGATCAAAACCCTTGGTCCTCTAACTAGGGCATTCCATTTTATAAAATGAGGGTTGTTGGGCTCAAGTGAATTCAAGTTGATATAAAATATATCTATTTATTTTAGTGCTTCCTTATATACACACACTTTTAAGAGGTTCTCATATTTATTTCAATTCCCCCCTTACATGGGTTTGTGTCTGAATAATAGTGTAAAATGTTATATGTGAGTGCCTGTAATGATATAGATTACAAATTGGGAAATATTATTCATGGGATATTATTTTAATGATTTAGACCTATAATAATACTTCTCCTATGATTTGTTTAGAAATAAGGAAGAATACGGAATCATAACTCATTTGTGCAAATGACTTGGTGAGCTCAATAAGTGCTTACCTTGGTAAATTACTAGATGAATAATGAGTGGGATTTGTTTTGTATTTATACCAATTTTTTTTAAAATAATATAAATAATTTTTAATTAAGACAAGTATTCTTACACTTACATGTATAAATATTTTTCAATTTGAGTCTTTGTAGGGTACAAGCACTAGCATTGAAACTAGGACACTAGCATTGATGTTAGTGTCCATGTCTAAATGGTAGCATTGAATCTATGTAATTAACATGGAAGGATATATATTAGGTTTTAATAATATTTTTGACTATAGGTGATCAATATTATAAGAATATCATATTTATATTATACTAAAACATCTAGGCATAATGAGATGGAGACTGTGAGCCTTTCAATAATAGAAAAACTTAAGATCTAAAGTGTGGAGCATTGAGTGATATTTTTTAATTGTGAAAGACTATTATATCATGTTAAATTCATATTTGATTATTTAAATTCCCCCCAAACCCCTTTAATATATTAAATCATAAGGTTTAAATTAATATGTTAAATGAAAGAAATGAGTATGTGGTGTATATCATACCTTGCTTTGACTTAAGCCATGTTTGCATGTGTTGTATGTTTATGAACTAAAACCAAGATCATGTTATAGTTGTAATTAGTGAAACTAATTTTAAAATGAATAATAAAAATTATTGATTCTTAGTTTAAGAATTAGAAAGAGGTTCAAAAAAAAAACCTTGGAGATGTGGAGAAGGGAATTAAAGGGTGATCATTCCCCAAATCCAATGTAAGGTTGAGTCGCACGAAGTCCTTTGAGATCATTGAATCTCAATTACACAACCCAAATGTAATCATAATCTAGTTAATCTATCTAATCTCCCCTAAGTCATATGGTGTGACCATATAAACCTAAAATATAAAATCAATGCCAAGTCCATCAAAGGTTATAAATATCAATAACATTACTAAAGGGAGACAACTACATTGTAGTATATAAAATATCAATTAGTCCATCTTGGTAAAGTTCTTGCATGGATATTTGTATAATTTGAATGTGTATCTATAATTTGGTGCATTCGCATAGCATATGCACCTCTATTGTTTCTCAATCTAAATTAATTGTCAAATTGTACCTCTATTCTATAAAATGTATATGATATGCATCCTAAATCTAAAAAAATCTATCTAAAATCTATGAAAATTGATGCTAAATCTATAAAATTATGTCACAAGTGTATATTTTAATCATGTATATTGTATCATATTCTATTAATTATTCTAATTATATGTGTGTGTTGAATCATGTCTCTATGACATTCCCTTAATGTAATGACCCCCATTCTTTTGAGGTAAGCATAATGCAATGTGATAGTCACCTTATCTCAAAAGGATAAAATAAGCATGATATATCTATATCAATCATGTCATAAATAATCATATAGTGGTATCATGTCTATATATCAATGAATCTCACAATATCTAAACATAAAAATCACTAAGATGCATGACATGAGTCCTGAAAATGTCTAAAATTAATAAGCACAAGCTCATAAACTAATCAAACACACACATAAGAGCACTCAATGTCACATAAAAGGGGTCTAAAGAGACAAAAAACAAGGGGAATGTTCAATGATACACACTTCAATGAGAGGACATGTTAAAATGTCCAAGCACCAAATAAATAACACTTAGGGAACTAGGGCCAAAAAGCAAGGAACATGCTCAAATGTCCCACACTCCTAAAAAGATAAAAATTGATAAGCACACCCAAGTAAGACTTGTGATAAGATGAATAAGTAATGTATAGGAAACTAGCATAATCCAATCACACAATCTCCTACATGCGTCACTATCCACCATTAATAATAGAAAATGTTCTGTAAAATATGTTTCCACCTTAAAAATTGTGGACCCATTTATAATGGGTGTTTGTCATGTAAATTCAACAGCTAACTTAAATTTGGGGTTGGTATATTTTATGCGCCTATTATATGATATCATGTGAAATACCTTTTCATTTCTCAAAATAGTCAATATTATGCTTACCTTGAAATATTTCACTATTTGCATGTTTTGTATGGCCTTGACTTTTCTTCAAGTGGTCTAAGTATGAAATTTATATATGTTATTAATATTTATTTAATCTACAAAGGTGTCAATATATTGGTAACATTGATGAATGGAAGCTACAAGATAGACTCTTAGTCTTCAATGTATCATCTATACATCAATAATAATACAACTTTAATTCAAGCCACATATTGGACATGGAAGCATGTCATAATCAAACATCTCTCATGACATCCTCATCCCCCATTTAAAATAAAAAATAAAAAATAATATATAACTTGAAAAAATAAGCTACAAACCACTTTATTATGGGTGTAGGTCATGTAAATCCAAATAATTACATAAAATCCAATGTTGGTGTATGATATGTGCGCTTTAGTGTATGACACTGAATATAATAAAGTTTTCAACATATTTCCATATTGGATGAATGGAAATTAAAAGATACTCTATAGGACTTCAATGTTTTTTCTTGACATCAAGACATTTTATCATTGCTTCAATCCATAAACAAGATGTGCATCCCTTCCATAATCAACTAAGCTTTCATGATTTCCTCATCCATCCTTGATATTAGAAACATCCAATAAAATATACCACCACCTTGCAAGTTACATACCCATTTTTAGTAGGTGTTGGTCATGTAATTCCAATAACTTCCCTAAATATAATTTGGTGTATGATATGTGCCTCCTGGTATATGATATCACCTAAAATATCATTTCATTATCCCTCACCATCACCACTTAGATCACCCTAAAATATCTCACTATTTCCATGTTTAATATGGCCTTTCCCTTTAACTAGGGGGTTTGAATATGATGTTTGTATATATTCTTAAGCCCAATGTTATTGATCTAGGTGTTAATATATTGGCATCATGGATGTATGAAAGCTAAAAGATAATCTCTAGGACCTCAATGTCTTGTCCTAGCATTAGTTACATTACATCATTAATTCAAGTTATATGTGAGACATGGATCCCTATCATAATGAAATTAGCTCTTATGCCATCCTCATCCACCCTTGCCAATACAAAAAATCAAATCAAATTTGCCACCACATTACAAGATATATACCCCTTTGTAATGGGTGTTGGTTAGGTAAATCTAATAAATATCTTGAATTTGTGGTTGGTGTACGATATGGTCTCCTAGTGTATGATATCCCCTAAAATGCCTTGTCATTTGCCCTCACCATTACAACTTAACTCATGTTGGAATCTTTCACTATTTTTATGTTCTATATGTCCTTGTGATATCTTAAATGGTTCAGATTATGGCATTTTCATATGTTCTTAAGCATGACGTAGTCTCTTTAGGTCAA
The DNA here is from genome assembly GCA_037957365.1 of Torreya grandis. NCBI lineage: Eukaryota > Viridiplantae > Streptophyta > Pinopsida > Cupressales > Taxaceae > Torreya > Torreya grandis. The sequence continues at coordinate 351,765 of JARHVA010005786.1, forward strand.
TAACTAGGCAACTTGGATGAACATAATTTAAATTATAAACTATAGGACCTCAATTTATTATCCCTATATCATATGGTACATTGATTTGAGTTGCACATAAAATGTGGAGCCATGTCACAATAAAATTAGCTCTCATGATGTCCTCATTCTCCCCTGACAATATAAAATGATCATCAAAGATGCCACCACTTAAACATTGGAAATCCTTTAATATGGGTGCATTTCATGTAAATCAAAATAGTTGTGTTAAATTAATTTCATTATATGATGTGGGTCCTCTACATTATGATACTAAATATAATATAGGGTACCATATATTATTTATTTATTAAATATTATAATAATAAAATTAAATAAATATCATGAAAATGGTAAAAATTTTAAGAGGGAATTTATTCCTCTAATGCTATTAGATTCAATTAAAACTTGGTAATTTTTCAATGTCATATGAGAAATAAAATGAGGTTCTCCTTCCACGTAGATAATGCCTAACATATTATTATACCTATTGCTATTAGATTGGTAATTTAATGGAATTAGACTTTGTCAATTTAGATCAAAATTGTATTAATGTGTATACATGGTTCTTCTAAGTACATAGGAGTATCTCTAAAGTTGGTGGGAAATCAAGGATGAGACATGATATGTATAAATGTGTACATAGTGTGACAAGATTGTAGTTACTTCATCAAACAAGTTAGTGGGAGGAAATGTTATATTTCAAGGCGAGTTTGAGCAAGCAACACCAAAGTAGTGGGCAAGGAAAAAGTCATATTAAACATGCACGTGGTGAAATATTTTAATGTGATATAAGTGATGATGGTGAGGGGAAATGCCAAGGTGTTTTAGGTGGTATTGTACACAATAGGGACCATATCATACACCAAACTTAGATTCAAGGCAACTAATGGATTTGAGTGCCTTGCATTATTAGAATAGGGGTCCTTAGCTTATAGGGATTTGGCATATTTAATTGTTGATTTTATATTATCAAGGATGGACAAATATATCATGAGAGTTGATTTTATTGCAATAAGACTTCACATCTGATGTGAAACTTGAATCACCACTATAATTTTACTAACATGGAGAAAGACATTGAAATTCAATAATCTCTCTCTCTCTCTCTCTCTCTCTCTCTCTATATATATATATATATATATATATATATATATATGCATGCATACATGTGCGTGTGTGTAATCACCACTATAATTTTACTAACATGGAGAAAGACATTGAAATTCCATACTCTCTCTCTATACACACACACACACACACACACATGTATGCATGCATATATATATATGTGTGTGTGTGTGTGTGTGTGTGTGTGTGTGTGTGTGTGTGTGTGTGTGTGTGTGTGTGTGTGTGTGTGTGTGTGTGTGTGTGTGTGTGTGTGTGTGTGTGTGTGTGTGTGTATGTATGTATGTATGTATGCATGTATGTATGTATGTATGTATGTATGTATATATATATATATATATATATATATATATAGACACACACACACACACATATATATCTGTGTGTATGTGTGTGTGTATATGTGTATGTATGTATATGTATGTATATACATGTGTGTGTGTGTATATATAAGTATATGTATATGTATATGGATATGTATATGTATATGTATATGTATATATGTATTTATATACATATATGTATATGCATATGCATATACATACATATACATATACATACACACATATATAGAAACATACACACAGATGTGTGTGTGTGTGTGTGTGTGTGTGTGTGTGTGTACATATACATACATACATATACATACATATAGACACACACACAGAGACACACACACACATAAATATACATTATATATATATATATATATATATAGAGAGAGAGAGAGAGAGAGAGAGACATATGTATAGGTATATGTATATATGTATGTATTATATAAATTACTATTAGTATGTATTAATAATATATGTAATAAACTATATAATATAAATATTATTATTATTATTATTATTTTAATATATTATACATATTATGTTTTTATTATAACAATTAATTATAGATATTAATATTTTATTACATGAATTTCTAATTATAATATAATGATATATTATATAAAGAATTATAATATTATAATATTATATATTATAATATAATATATAATATAATATATTAGTAGTTATTATAAATATAAAAAATATTATTAGACATTTAATATATTAATTATTATTATATACTACAATAATATATTATTATATTATATATTATAATAATATAATATAATATTATATTGTATAAATATTATATAACTAAATATATGATGATGATGATGATGATGATGATGATGATGATGATGATGATGATGATGATGATATTAGATTAACCTACCTAAAGACCCTTGATTCAGTAGTTAAGAACAATATCCATTAGTTAAATTACGTGTCATGTAAGTTTGACACTAACACTCCACATTTGCAACTAATTTGACATAGTTAAGTTTGTGATGTGCAAAGTAACCATTGAAATGGAAACACGTTATTTGAATTAGAATATGTTTAGTTTTAGAAATGTTAGAATAAGATGAAAATGGAGATAACCAACTTCTCTAAAGCATCAAAACATGTCAAAATATAAGTCATGTGAAAGTCTAAGGGTTATATCTCACAGCTCTTAGCCCACTTATTATACTCATCTCCCAACACATGGCATTTTAGATCATTCGTGTTTCACAAAATACTCCATTCTATAGTACATATGTGCCAATTTGGTCAACATTCTACTCATTTTTTCTATGAAGTCTAAAATATGTTTTTCTTATGTGTTTTAAGTTTCTTGAAACAAGTAATGGTATATAAGCGAAAGACACACAACTTTTACCTCAATGTGGACTAAAAAATAGTTTTTAAATCCATTTAAGTTGAGAACTAGTGAGAATTATGATTTTTATGTGTCTTTTTGGTATGCAAGGGTTGGCTAATGTGTTTTAACACTATTTTTTAATGATTTTTTTACACTGTAAATTCATAGGTAGACAAAAAAACTAGTTACATAATTTGAAATAATTAATATCTATGATGTTAATACAAATTTTGGGTGTGGATATAAGTTGGATTACTTATGGATATGCACATCCAAGTGTGGTACCAACTCAAGGATTCACTTCACTAAATTTTACAATAGAAAATTATCTTATAAAAAATCATATGATAATGTGGAAAATAAGCACTACATCTTCATTAATGGTTCTTGTT
>JARHVA010005786.1:360000-407500 GCA_037957365.1 Torreya grandis
CATTCAAATGATTTAAACATGATCCAAAATCGAGTTTGGATGCAAATGATTTGAGCAACACAAGAATATGTATTTTCTATTTTATATATTAACACCCCAATATACTTACGGATCCTAGTGTACCTTCTTTGCCTATGCATTTTGATCAACAACATGTTGTGAGGATGGGTCAGCCCACATCCAAAGTTATAGATCTGTGGTATGAAAAATATGTGAAGTTTCAAGATTTGATAATTTGGATAAATATTTTCCTTGGAAACATACAATTTGACCATTTCAATCTAGATTAAAAATAATCTAGAAGTGAAATATATGAAAAAATGGAATAATTTTACTTGGCTTCTCCTTTGCGTTAATGGTACCTGATAACTCTAGATGGATTTTACATAAAACATATGAAGTTTAGAGCTGTGATATCTGACAAAAAGATTATACTTAGGAAAATACATTTCTAATTAATTATATAATAAATGAAATAGATTACATATGTGAGAAATATGAAAATAAAGAGAATTTACACATGATGTGCCTAGTGTACTTGCTAGGCTTTAATGTTCTTGATCTTTGGCTGAAATATATATGGAGTTTGGGCATCTGATATCTATACCAAATATTATTATTAGTAAAATATATTTCCAACACATCAAATTCTAATGAATATGGAGTCCACATGTGAAATATATGATAAAATGGATGTTTTTCACCTAACTCATCTAGTGTACCTATTGGGCTCAAATGTTTTAGATAACTGGTATGAAAATTTTATAAAGTTTGAGAATATAATATTTAAATAAAAAATTATCCTTGATAAAATATATTTCCGATGTATCAACTGATAATAAAAACAAAGTCTCAATGTGAAATATATGAAAAAATATATATTTACACCACGGTCGCTCTTTGTGCAAATGATACCTAATTTATTCAATTGGATTTTATTTAAAAGATATTTAATTTAGGACTTTGATATCCTAATAAAATATAATCCTTAATATAATATATTTTTATTTTATCAAATTTTTAAAAAATGGAGTTGAAATATATGATAAAACTGATGATTTTCACCTCGGATGCCTAGTGTACTTGTTAGCTCCAAAGTTATAGATCTTTAGGATGAAAATATATGAATTTTGGGACTCTTACATTTGAATAAGATATAATAGTAAAATATATTTAAAACACATAAATTTAGATACAAATTGGAGTATGGATGTGAAATATATTCCAAAATAAAGGATTTTCACATGGCTTGCCCTTTGTGTCAATGGTACTTGATTTATCTAGTTGGAATTTTTATAAAATATGTGCAGTTTGGGACTCTAATATCTGAATAAAATATTATAATTGAGAAAATTTATTTCCATTACATCAAATGAGAAAAAAATAGAGTCGATATGTTAAAGATATGATAAAAAAAGGATTTACACCTAGCATGCCCAATGTACCTACCAGGCTCCAATGTTTTAGATCTCTAATATGAAGAATATTTGAATTTTGAGACTTTGAAATCTAAATAAAATATGATACTTGATACAATATATTTAAAACACATCAAATTAAAACCAAAATATAGTTTAGATGTGAAATATATGATAAAACTAAGCTTTTACACATAGCTCACACTTTGTGTGAATGGTACTTGATTTATATAGTTGGTATTATTACAAAATATATATAATTTGGGACTCTGAGGTCTGAAGCATATATGACCCTTAATAAAATATTGTTCCAACACCTCAAATGAGAACCATAATGTTGTCTAGATGTGAATGATATTTTATATATATATATATATATATATATATATATATATATATATATATTCACTCATTTTAAACTTGAGGTATAGAGTTTGAATTATTTATTCAATTTCTCAAAAATTAAATTTATTCAAGTGAAACATGTAAAGTACCTAGTATGCTTGTGAGGCCCAAAGGGTATATTTGTAAGAAGTCAATTTATTTAGGTGGGAACCAAATTTTTTGAATTTTCATGAATTTAAATTTAAATTTTGGGTAAAACATTGTTGAAGTACTTCTTACCTTGTTATCTACAAATTTTTTATTCCTAAGTTTTATTGATGGGATACAACATGAACTTAGTTTGGCTTGGTAGAGTATGGGGGTGACCAAATTGATATAAGTATTTCAAATGATTATTTTACAAGGATGTTGGAAAGGTTATTTCAAGAAGTGTATAGAATGAAAGTTTCATTACTAAAAAAAACTTTGTTGGAGAACATAGATAAATTATTTTAAAATATAACTTTTTTGTTAATAATTTTCTTCTTCTTAATTTGGTAAGCCTAATTAGGATAGAAATCAATTTTGACAGATCAACATCTGCATATTTTGAAGCTATATTTTGATGGAGCTTTGAAATGAAATTCAAGACTCCAAGGAGTGGGAGTAATTACTAAGTATAATTGAAGTATTGTTTGTTGATACAAAATTAACTTCCTTAGGCTACATATTATAATATTGTACAAGGAATTTATCTTGTTCTTGGCCTATGGTTAGTTATTGACCTCAAAATTATAATGCTGGAAGTAGAAGGGGATTCTATGTTAGTCATCATTTTTATCAATTATAAAAATAAAATTTATTAGAAAATAAATAATATTATGTAGTTAGCATAATTCTAGATAAAATTATGTGAAAGATTTTGGATTCATATTTTGAGTCACTTTTTGAACCATCATCAAGATGAGAATGAAATGATTGATGAGTAAAGTTTAAGAAATTATAAAATAATATGATAGAAGGATTATTATATGAATAAATACCAATAAGTAAAAATATAAAAATATTTAAAAATAATAATCATCAAATCCTATTGGTAGTTTTATAGCCTATACTAGTAACAAATATTGAGAATGGAAAAACATAAATAAAGTAAAATATAATAGAATAAAATAAAATAATTAAATTTTATAATTAAACTTATTACAAATTAAATTAAATTTTACCAAGGTACTAAACACATATTTATCTACTAATTATTAGAATGATTATAGAATGAGTACCTAAATAAAAGTTAGTGAAATATTACTTTCAAATTTGAAAAATACTAAAAAGCAGGGACGGGATTAAATACTATTAAAATATCTAAGGAAATCATCAATAAAAGAAATAAATAAAAATTTCATTGTGTCTGTATAAGAATTAAAATTATCAAAAGATAAAACTTAGCAATAAAATTGAATAACAAATTCAATAAATTTTTTGATGAAACACTTCAAATCAGAAAATTGAAGTTATAAACAATAAAATCAAGTTAAATATAAATGTATAGTTATAATACAATGTTAATGAATCAAGAATTTTATGAAAAATAAATGAATGATACAAATAAATTAATAGTTTAACCCGATGGACTACAAAACGAATCCTATGAAGTGTTGAAGGAAAGGAAAAAGCTGGCCTTGATGTAAAAATAGAGAAAAAAGGAGAATGAAATTCTCAAATTAACCAAACATACCCAGCCTCTAAAAATTAATGAGAGGGAAAAAAGGGAAAAATTTATCATCCTTAAAAAAACATAATAGGAACACCAATAGGGTTGGCAAATGGAGAAAACTAGAGGCCAATATACGACCGATTCGATATTTTGGAATTGTAAACTAATAATTTCAAGGAATGGTTGAAACCTATGCTCACATGTTTAATTAGGTTATTTTGATTTTTGTAAATCTCTACATATTCTATCATATGGTGTTTTAATAAGTGATCCTATATGGATAAAACATTAGTGTCCTCAACATATGATGTTTAGTGTTAAATTAATATTTTTCTAGAGTTAACTTAATCACTCTTTCATTTGTAATATGAATAACATGTTCCATGATCCTAATGTTAATATGACACCCAATTTTGCCAATTTGATACTACCCTAAAGTATAAAATAATATGTATACCCCAATTTGTAGAGTTAGTTATAAGAAGTCATTAAAAGACAAGACAATACTTCTACATTTTTTTGTGTGGTATGAACACAGACTAAATAATCTACCTTATCAAATACTTTCAAATCTTGCAATAAATACCCTCAATGTATGGAAGATAAACCATAATTATTTTTCTACCTATTTATCTAACATGAGAGCTCCCCTTGGTAGTTCCTAAAAATCTAAAAAATATATTTTAAATTTTATTATAACCATTATTTTTAATTTTTTTGGTTAAGTGACATATATCCTATTCTAAATGGTCTTTGTCACACATGCAAAAGGCTCTAGTTTTGGGGGGTTTTAGCACATAAATTATTTTGAGGAGTTATGGTGGGAGTTGGAATGAATATAGAGATAAATGTGTGTGTATTTTATAGAGAACTAATGTGAAAATCATCTAGTCGAGTTCCACAGAAGAAGGATGTTGAGAAAGGGAAGATTACTATCTTGTTCTAGCTTGTTTGTAAACATGATGTTATCCATCACATTATTTATGTTTTGATGACTTAATTATTCCAATTTTTCTAATATATATAGTCATTTTACATGTGTTCTATCAATTTGCCTTTTCCACCAAATTAATCTCAAAGGAAAAGATTTGAGATCGGTAGACATCCAATTCCTAACACCATTTGTGTTGAAATTGTCAATCTTACTCGAATTGCACTCAAATGCACATTTTAGGTCAAAATCCATAAAACACCCTAAATAGTTCAAAATTATCAATTAAAAGTGCTAGTTTATGTTTTTGGGTGAATATTTTGTCATTATCTAACTGAAGTCAAAATGTGTATATCAACCACAACGTAATGAGATAAATCTCTCCTCTCAGCAAGGGGAGGTTCCCTGTAAACTATTTTAAACTAATCTAAAATAAAAATTAACTCAGGAGTGAGATCATACCATCCATTTCTCATTTTTTAGAAATGATGTTTACAAAGTGAAGGAAAATTCCTTGGATATTAACTGAATCCACCAGGAACCCACGAGAGTACAAATCATATTGTTGCTTCTTTTACCAATTTATGACTTACATAATAGTAGAATGAAGTGTAGCCCAAAGACTCCACCAAAAACTATAACAAAGTATATGATCATAAAAGATAAAGGTAGTTCAAAGCCTTTTCAATACCCTTCGTACTAAAACACAAAAACATAAACTAAAGACAATTATAATAGCACAAAGTCTCCATAATCAACTTCAAACTTCTCCTAGATTATTTCCACTCACTCTGCTTATTTAATCAGATAGATGATATGGTATTAGGGAAAGGACATAAGAACTATTTCCTCAATAACACAAGTTATTCCAATACAAAGTTTGAAAAGTCACTTGCTTTCTCATTCATTTAAGAAAAATTGATTTACAATCTAAGCTCAAAGTCTCAAGAGGCATCTCAATTTGGGTAGAGTTTTTGCTTTCAATCACTAAAAGATATATATCTATTACAAAAGAGGCTATCCTTATTTATAGGGAGGGGCCTTGAGGAAATAGAAAAGACTTAATTACTTTGACCTAGTCAAAGATAGGAGTCCTTGTTGACTTTGGATTTTCCATATTTTTACATATAATTACACATGATAAAAGTACATGTGAAAATGTCCAAAGTGGTTACAAAAGTGCATTTGTAAAATGGAAATTAAACCAAGGATATTTTCAATATGTATCCCTATTTTTCTTCATGTGAGCATCGTACATGGTGATAGTTGCTTGTATCTCAATACTATCTGGAGTAATAGTATTCTTAAAAATCACCTTAGCCTTGACTATGGAAACTCTCACTACTATGACTGATTTTGCATGGGTAGTTAACCTAGTTTTTAGATTATCCAGAGTTAACTAATTATCTAGAATATTGTCCACAAAGGCTATTGAGAATGCCTTATCTTAAAATTCCTTCCAAAAAATACCTTCAAATTCCTGAATCATTTCTTATGCTAAAAGAAATTGGTTATCTTGTGATGTAAGCTTGTAAGGCAACTCCTCTAATTTATGTAAAATACTGATGTCACTTTGTTCACTAAGGTCCTTTGATGATTCAAGGTCGTTGATCAATTCTTTAAGCACTTGACTCCTATATATCAATGCTTCTTTAATGATGCCAATTGATATTAGAGTGCTCATTTTTAACTTCTTCATATCCATCCACTTGTCAAGATACTTTCTTATGCTTTCAATATCATGAGAAATACTATTAATAAGATCATCTAGTTCTACTCTTATTTTTCTCATTTTATCTGTCTTCTCAGATAGCTCTGTGAGCAAGGAAATTCTTTGTGCATGCATCTTGTCCAAGTACTCTTCAAGTACTTTCCCCTTGAAATAGGTATTTTAAACTTTTTGAATCATGGGGTCTTTTATAAAAATAGCCTCTCGATTTACTATTTCTAGAGTGAAAGTGATCCTTCTTACCACTGTAGTCAACTATTCCACCATTGCTTTATAATGATCTTTCATCTCTTTCTCTATGTCAAAATTTTGAATCAAGATGTCCATAGTTGACTACATATCACTCTTAGTAATTTTATGAGTTACCTTACCTAACTCAACTCTAGAAATAGAGTAGTCACATACATCAAAAATTTTAATAGTTGCATCCTGTAGAGGTCTTGAAACTTCCAAAAAATTATGTCCCTTATCTCCAGTCATCTCTGAAAGAATCTTTGGCTTCTTTGGAGCCTTAAATTTTATTGACACCATTTTATTAAAATCAAATTAATTTGGAGAGATGGCTTGTTTTTTATTTTTGGGTGTATAAGCTGACAACCAAGGTGGGAGCTCAAAAGTACTTACATTAGTATTAATCTCCATTATTGGCATTACTAGAGTTGTACTTACACTGGTAGTGGAAATAATAGGTGGAGTATCAATAAAAACTATACCTTCTACTGAGTGATCAAGAGCAGAACTATCCTAGATATCAAAATATGAAGATGACAAATTAGGAATCAATCTTGAGGAATGGAGAATATCTCTGAAGGAGCCTTGGGGTTGTCAAAATTTACTTTGAAAGGAGAGGGTGATCCAAAAGAGGGAACACTAATTGGATAAATAGGTGAAGGAGTTGTAATAGTCGTGCCCAGTAGGGAAGAAGAAATTCCTATCTCTTCCTGCACATTCTCTTGAGGAGGCAATGTTTCCTTCTCTCATTGACCTATTAGCCTATCATCAATCTCCATCTCTTCCCTTACTAGTTCTTTGGTGCTTTGCTTCTCAACTTCCATATTTTCTATTTTTGCCTCTTTTTCGTAACTCTCAACTTCTTTGTCACAAATATGATTTTAAGCTTATGCGGCCTAGAAGAGGAAGGAACATCACTTTTATTCTTTGTCTTATTGTCTTCCCTTCTTCTTGTTTCCTCTTAAAATTCAACTTCTGAACCTGTTATGGATTCTTTCAAAGTGATTCCTTTATTTGCTATCTATTCATTGGTGTTGACCAATATTGGTTCAAATATTTTCCTTAAGGAAGTCAACTCTTTTTGTGACCATTAGATTAGGGGAAGAGGGGAATTGGTGACCTGTTTAGTATGGTATCTATTATTGATCAAATCTCTATCATCCACAAGATTCTCAAGGATATCAGCAATTCCCAGATATTCTATCTACTCAAGAGATAATCTACTATAGTCTAATTTCCAGATGTCTTTTGCAGTTCTCAGATCTACCCAAACATCTTCAATCATAGGCTCATGAAACTGAGTTTTCCTCCTAATTATATATTTTACACCCTTATAATTGAAATTCAGTCTTCTTTTGAACTGCTTCATGGTTATAAGCTGCATTTTAGTTTCCATAATTTTAGCTTTTCTAGTGGTTAACACTAAAAACCTACCAATTTCAATTGGGAATCTGAAGCTAGATTTATTGAGTTCTATCTATTTATTATGTACAACAATTATTTCCCTACATAGCTCCATCAAGACCAATTTGTCTGAAGATAATCTCATAAGCATATAAGGATGACCTTGGAAAAATCCAACCCATAGGTATGAAAAATAAGGAAATTGCAGCGTACATCCAAAATCATTCACAACTGCCCAAGCCTCATCAGACATTCTTCTCTGTTCTAATTGAGGATCAAAGAGACATATAAATACTATAAATAAAGCATCATTTACTCTCCTAAAATGATGAATATAACCCTTTAATGTTAACTAAGGATAATATAGATACATTGGGGTTACTCTTATATCTCCTTCTGATGTTAAACTTGGAAAGGTTCTCATCGATGCTGCAAGGTACACCAGACAGGAAGTCATGTAGAATTTGAAGGTAGTGGATACCTTCATCAATTTCTCATGAAGAGCATTGCTAATTTATTCTCTCTAGAAGATGACTTGTTTGCCTTGGAGAATTATCTTAATGAAGGGATACATACATTCATGAAATTCTGAGGAAGAAGGCAAACCTCTTACCCTGCTGAGAAGAGTGATCAAATCACTGACTTCTTCTATAAATTCATTTCTAGGAAAGCTCAGTGGCCATCTTGACAAATTTTCCCTTGGAGTCTTGAGCCATTTATTATTGATTACTTTCTTCACTCTTTCAAGATCTTTGTCATATTCTCTTTGTGATCTGACAAATCAAGCTTTAATACTTCAATAGCAGGAAGACACATGAACACTTCATCGATGAGCTCAGAATCCAATATAATCACTAGATTATTACTAGTATCTAAAACAACCTTGGTATCCTTATTATATAATTGAGTGCACTAGAGAGCAAATAATGTGTTGTGAGATACCATAGGGAAAGAAGATACCAGATGAATATTAATTTCAATTATCTTCTTTATTTCATGGCTAAGATTGCTTGATTTAGTTATTTTCACAAACTTGACCATGTTCACGTGATCAATCTCTGTATCTCAAATGTCATTGACATTATAAGTAATTGTGCTGGTTAGAAAAACACCTTGATACTTGTACTTCATTGTCTTAAACATATTTGAAGAAACCTCAATCATCTGGAAGAGCTTTTATTAACAAGATGTCAATAAAGAAGGATCTAAAAGAGAAACTACAACAAAAGTCATGATCATGCAATAAATAGAAATACAAACAATCTATAAAAACTACATGTTTATGATTAAGACCATGTGGATGCACTTGAAAGACTAAAGTGTGAGTAGGTCAAAAAAAAACTAGAAGGAAGTGGGTTTAGAAAAGTGAAACTAAAAATTTCTTAGAGTTAGGAAATTTGAGAGAAAGTTTGCATCAGTGACAAAAATTACCACCGTTCCATATGGGGTATGTTGTATCAGTGGCAAAAACCACTGCTATAGCATGTTTAGGTAAAAATTGCACTTATGCAAGGGTGTCAAATTTTTCCACCTTTGTAGGTCAGGTTTATGTAGGGGTAGCAAAAATCACTGCCCTTGTATAAGGGGTATAACACTAGGTAACGATGATAAAAATCATCCCCTTTGCAGGTTTAACATGTAAGGGCAGTGAAAATTTCCACCATTGTAGATATGATAAGGTTTTGTTTAAAGGAGGTGATTTTTACTACCTGTACATTAGAAACTTTGACTGACAAGTTTTGGATTTTTTAGGCTTTCACCGAGTACACCTCTTCAAGAAAGAGAGGGAGGTGGAGAAGGGAAAAATGAAACCTAAAAATAATGAAAAAAGAGAAAACCAAACCTAAGAAAAGAAAAATATGAAAACCTAGAAACAAAGAGAGAAGAAAATAAAACCTACCTGGCAATTACAAAATCATATGCTAGAGGTCAACAAAAAAGCAATCCCACTCATTGGCACGGTCAAATGATTCCAGGGATGAGGAGCAAACAACTTCCAATGATCAAAATTAGCAATCAATTGGTATTTAAATGCCACAAAACCAACACCAACCACTCAATGTGCATGGTCATAAATGATGCATGTGAAAATTGAGGTTATACAAGGTCAACAATTTTTACTGTCTTTACATGATGTGGGGGAAATCATTCATTAGCAACAAAAATTTCCACCTAAGCATGAAATGAATAAAGATGCAAGGGTGGTAATTTTTTCTGCTCTTGCATGAGAAAGGGGGGAAAGAATATGCAAGGGTAGAAAAAATCACCACTCATGCATAAAAACTATGAAACCTGCAAGGTTAGTGATATTCACCACCATTACACACGAAAGACTGAAAATGTGCAAGAGCATTAGAAATTACCACTCTTACATGGAAAAACCAAAAATCTTAACACCTTGAAAATTGACAAAAACTGACCCCTGATTAGATCAAAACTACAATTAGTGTCAATTAGATAAATCATGATAAGGGAGCATCATGAAATTTTCCAAGATGTTAGCCAACTTCACCTAAGAACAAGAGAAACCTACCTTGAACAACAAACTTAGAGTGAAGATTATGAAATAGACAAGTTTCATAGGGGTTGTCCACAAAAATGAGCATAGCTAATTTTAGAAACAACAGTTGGCTCTAGCTGGGGAACTTCCATCAATTAAAATTTGAAATGATCGAAGGGAGTAGTATCCAATCTCTAAGTGCCTTCATCCATATCATTTGGCTATGGATTAAAGCTACCAAAAATTAAAAAATATAAAAAACTAAATAAAAAGACAAATAAAAACATAAAACTATACAAATGTACAAATTAACTTATCTAATACTTCAAGGATTGAAGTGTTTCAGACGTTTCCCACTGTGAGGTAGTGAGAATGGTGTTACATCTTGATATTCTAGTAAGAAACTATTTTCACCATAGAATTGATGAATGGTTAATGGACCTCTCCACAAGGAATCAAATTTTTGATGCATTCCTTTTGGTTTTCTCCTCTTATCCGACAACAAGACTTGATCTCTAATCTAAGAATCATGAATCCTTGCTCTCTTGTCAAAGAGTTTATTTACCTAATTTTGATGTGCATCAATATGGTTTAATACCATAGTTCATTGTTCTTCTAGTTTAGTTAAGCACATGATCTTCTTATCAATGGAATTTTTGAAAATTTGATCTTCGACTACCTTTACCAACTTTAGTGATGGTAGTTCCAAGGTGATTGGTATCTCTACATTCAAACCATACAAAAGTTGAAATGGTGACATACATAATGCCCTATTGGTTGTAATCTTTTCTACCCATAAAGCATCGAATAATACTTTATGCCAAGTTCCCTGATTGCCATCTACCAGTTTCCTTATAATAGTAACCAAATTCTTGTTGCTTGATTTTGTTTGACCATTTCCTTATGGATAGTAGTCCAAGGAATGGGAATGAATAATATCGTGATTGTAGCAAAATTTTGTAATCTCATGAGAAGAGAAAACAAGTGGCATTATATGCTATAATATTATTTTGAACTTTAAATTGGGAAACAACATTTTCCTTATAGAAATTACATATTATTTTTGAAGTAGCATACTTAACTGGAATCACTTCCACCCACTTGGTAAAATAGTCTGTTGTTGTGAGAACGTAGTTGTGTTTGACACTTGAGGATGATTTCACATCACCAATGAAATCAATACCCCATTTCTAAAAAGGTTCTTCAATCACCACTGGCTTGAGAGGTAATGTGGCCAACTTGGGTTTCCCAACGAACTGTTGACACAATTCACACCTATGTACCCAAGTGTACGCATATTAAAATAGTGTAGGCCAATAGTATCTAGCTCATAGAATCTTGTGAGCCATCATAGGTGCAAAAAAATGTCCTCCAAAATCCAAATTATGGAAGGACTCTAAAATTTTACCTTGTCACGCTTTATCCACTCAATGAAGAAATATCCCATCAAGGCTTTATTTGTACAAACTGTTGTCCCATAAGACATAGTTAGCAGATTTCAACTTAACATTTATTTTTTCTTTATGAGATAGATGGGTAAGACACTCACCATAGGTAATAAAATGATTGATATTAGAATACCACTCATCAGTAGTAGTGATGAAGAGAACTCTAGGCATATTTTCAACCTCTATTTCTTCATGTCCTATTTCTTTTGGTATGTTATCAACAATTAATTAGTAGAGATGTCTTCCCCACATGAGCTTAGTAGGTCTGATATCAAGATTGAAATCTTGAATCTTAGCAATCTAATTTCCCCTTTTATTACCAAACTCATTTTGAGTTAAAATAGACTTTACTATTGTATCAGGTACCAGAACAATAGTACGCAAATTTAGGATATTGAAATGGAAATGTTTTATCACCTTAACTACAACATAAGCATGATTCTCCATATTTGAATATTTTAATTCATGAGCTTTGAGATGACAACTCATAAATGATATGAGAGATTCCACACCTTCTTTATTTTTCTGAACCAAAATGGTTGAAAGTGTATGTTCAGAAGCATAGTTGTATACTACAAAGTCTTTGGTATAATCTAAGCAAACTAGGATCGAGGCATGAGCGATATCCTTCTTGATATCTTCAAATGTTGATTTTCCTTATGTAGTCCAATGAAAAGTATCCTTTCCCTTCATCATGTCAACAATGTGATGAGTCTTCCCTATGATTTCAGGGATGAACCTTCGTAGAAAATTCACCTTTTCAAAGAAAGAATGAATTGCAGTCTTACTAGCAGGAAGAGTAATATTTTAGATAGATTTAAATCTTTGTAAGTTGATTTTTATGCCTTCTTAGGATATAGTGTGATTGAGAAATTTACCTTCTGTAACCCCAAAAATTTACTTCTTGGAATTGAGAGAAATACCATTTTGTTGACAGTGTTCCAGTACTTGTTGTAAATGATACACATGATTGGGATGATGTTTAGAAAAAATGGTCAAATCATCAAGATATACCATAATAAACTTCCCCATTTCATCTCTGAAGGCAAGATCCATTGATCTTTGGAAGGTGGTGCCAGCATTAATTAGACCAAAAGGCATTCTTTGATATGCGTATGTGCCCTAAGGTGTAGTGAAAGTAGTTTTATATTGATTTGCTTCTTTGACTTCCACTTGATTATACCCAAAAAAACCATCTAGCATTGATAACATTTCTGAGCCAGTCACTATTTTCAATACTTCATCCATGATGGGTAGGGGGTAGTTATCCTTTAGAGAAGATTGATTTAGGTTTTTGAAATCAACACAGATAAGAATTTTTGTATTATTTTTTCTCACAGGAACTATGTTCATGACCCAGGTGGAATGATGGATTAGAAAAAGTATCCTTGCATTTAACATCTTCTAGATCTCAAAAAGGATATTACTTGACATTTTGGGGTTATGTTGCCTTTGTTTCTGCTTGTGAGGCAATGACTCAACTTTGAGAGGAATTTCATGCCAAATTTCTTTAGGCCTAAGAGATCTCAAATCATCATAATAATATGCCAAAACATCAATGTAATAATGAAGAAGAGTAATGAATTTGAGCTTTTCATCAGAAGTGAAACAATTCTCAATGTTGACCATTTTAAGATTTTCTTTTGTACTCAAATTTATTTGATCAAACTCCTTAGAGGAACTTGAATCTATTTATTAGTGCTTGATATACCTATCATGCTTATCAAATAATTTCTCAAGAGAAACCAAACCTTTTGAAATTTTATTTCCTTTGAGTTGAAGAAGTTCTTCACCAAATTTTTAATCTATTTCAAGAATCGATTCCCGTGGTGGAGATTCACTACCTTCAAAATAAAGTTCCTCAAAACCATCCATATTTTCTAGAAAAGTGATGATTTGATTATCACCATTAAACACCTACCAATGGTTGGCATTATCAGCTACACTTGGTCGAAAGACTAGCTCAATAATGTACTTGTTCCCTTTGAAATCTTTATGAAGAACCATGAGGGTTGTGGAGATAGCCAATGAATCTACATGATCATTAAACTTTCTTGGCACCACAGAAATATTGAAAGCATCTAAACTTTCAATACAATCCCATAAAATATTGAGGTAATGTCACAATATTTTGTTTTCGGTTTGATACAAATTTCTTACCTGAGAAACCACCAATTCAGCATCTCCTCAAGCATGAAGAGTTTTAATACCTCTAGCATGATCAAATTTCAATTCAAGAAACAAAGATTCATACTCGACAATGTTATTGGTATTGTTGAACTGAAACTTATATGAATAAGGGAAAATTTCTACTTGAGGGGCTATCAAAATAGTTCTAACTCTAGAACTAGTAGAAGAGCAGCTATCATCAAATTCTAGAATTCACAACCTTAGAATTTGATCTTCTTAAAAATTTATCTTCATTGGTGAGGGAAGATTCTTTTTTACTTGAACTTTGTTCTAACAATTCTTCTAATTTTCTATCTAAATTTTATGAATTGTTACCTAATGAACTTTCATCTGATGAGCTAAAAACATCTTAGTGGTCAAAATATAATTACACATTCCTGATGATTCAAACAAAATTTGAGCCTCAGGGTATGATGTTTGGGTAACAATATATTTTGAATCTTTCTCAGGAAGCAACTTTTACATGATGCCTTTAAGACAATTATTTTAATCCTCTTATCTGGAAAATCTATAAATGCAAATTAAACATCTTTGATTTGACCTAAAATTGGTACTTGTTTATTTTCCATGGAGAAACATCTCCGAAAAAGTCTTAGTTAAGGTAATACCAAGAGAATATGCTACCTTGGTGAGCATAACATTATCAAAATCTCCAAAGTCTATTATACAGTTACTCAACTTATGACCATTTATCAATAGAGAAACATAGAAAGGTTCTATTTCTCTGGGGAAAACAAGAGGAGTAGAGACAAGATTATTTTGGATGGTTTTCTTTTTTGGGGGATCATGATTTACTTTTGGAAAATCTTGTCCTGTAGGGATGGTTTTATTCTTGATGTATTCAGCCAACCTATCAAACTGTTTAGGATTAGCTTGTAAGTACTCAATCTCAGACATTTAGATCTTGGTCTTCCTAGCATGATCAATTATATTGAATAACTGAAATGAACAAGAAATAGAGAAAGGAAGTCCATCTTTCTAGTTTTTATTTGATGTGGTACTGGTCTGAGAAATTGAAGCAGAGGGTAGAAGATTGTTTGAGGTACTTACTTTCTTATTGGTGAACAGGTCATTCGATTGGAAAGGTAGTGAAGTCCCCCATTTAGCAATTGAGATTACTTGTTGAGGTTCTTCTCCTATTTTTTCCTTTATCATCTTGATGAGTCAACTAATTTTGGGATCTAGTAAAAATAGCGTATGATCCATCAAACACTTCTCCCTTTCTCCTAGCTTCATCTTGGTAATTCAGAAAACTAATGTTGGAATTGCTAGCTAATTCTTATTCTCCTTCTATAAAGAGATTAGCATCATCTTCTTGGTCTAATTTAGGTTGTAAAGAGAGGTCACATTCATCTTCATGATAACCAACTACTGAGTTGACTGGTGCTACTTCAATGGCAAGCTTCCCTTATGTGGGAAGAAGATGATTAAATTGTCCTTGATTTTTGGTAGCATTGATTTGAAAGGAATGACTGGGAAATGTCCTCCTTGGTATATCCCAATAAAAGGGAGAAGATTTACCTTGGGCTATTTGCCTTTTCAGATCTAGCAATTCATTTTCTAACTTTTGCACCATAGGATCAATAGTGCTTGTAGAAGAACTTTCAGTAGATGAAAAAAATTTATTTTTATTAGAATCTTTTCTTATCTTACCTACCATGTTAAGATCATCTTCTACCTCGGTAGTCAAAATCTAATCTACAAAAATATCTATAGTGCTAGCCCACTTAAACATAAAACTCATTTCAGGAAGCTAAGAATTGATGAAGAAGCACTTAATATTTTCCAGTGTTAGCTAAGCAATTACAGGGATCCTGTTCCTCAGATTATTGAATTTAGTAATAAGGTCTCACATAAGCTCATGAGGCTCCTTATTCATTTATGTAATTTGATCCAATAGGGCATGTGCATCTTCTACGAGTTTGAATCTAGCCTCAAACTTGGCCTTGAGAGTGTTCCAATTAGTTATAGTCTGAGCTTGAAGGTGATAAAACCAATCAACGGTAGCACCTTGGTATGTTTCTACAAATAGTCTTACCACTATATCTTTTTATTCAATTCCTATCACACCACATGCTATGCAAAAAGCTACAATATACTCATCAAGATGAACTTTCCCATCACCATAAAACTTGGGAAAATTATTTTTTGAACTATGAGGTAGTTCATGTTAAGGTGGGGTTAGATTGAGAGGGCCATAAGTGTTACCCTAAGGAATTTGGACTATCATGATGTGATGATTAAAAGGAGGGATAACAAACCTTTGTGCAGTATGTATGGACAAAACTCTACTAGCACTAGAGCTAGAAGCTTTAGTTGGTATTAGAGATCTGACATTGGTAGGAGGAAAACTCCTGGTCCACTAAAGGTGAGATTGTGGAGAAAAAAGATCAAATTTATTTTTTAGCACCAACTCAAATACAAGATCAATAATACCTTGAGCTCTCTAGCTTTGCATATACCATGAATATGCCAGAGTGTAGAATAGAAAAGAAGTGAAAATGCTTCAATTTGAAGCTTGAGGCTTCAAATTGTGTGTTTGATTCCCCAATAGAGTCACCAAAAACTATTGGGTGAATATTTTGTCATCAGCTAATTGAAGGCAAAATGGGTATATCAACCATAACATAATGAGATAAATATCTCCTCTTAGTAAGGGGAGGTTCCATATAAACTATTTTAAACTAGTCTAAACTAAAAATTAACTCACAGGTGAGATCATACCATCTATTTCTCTTTTTTAAGAAATGATGTTTACAAAGTGAAGGAAAATTCCTTGGATATTAACTAAATCCACCAGGAACCCATGAGAGTACAAAGCCTATCGTTGCTTCTTTTACTGATTTATAACTTATATAATAGTAGAATGAAGTGCAGCCCAATGTTTCCACTGAAAACTACAACAAAGTATATGATCACAAAAGATAAAAGTAGTTCAAAGCCTTTCCAATACCCTTCATATTAAAACAAAAAAACACAAACTAAAGACAATTATAGTAACAAAAAGTCTCCATAATCAACTTTAGAACATCTCCTAGATTATTTCCACTCACTCTACTTATTTAATCAAATAGATGAGATGGTATTGGGGAAAGGACAAAAGAACTATTTCCTCAATAACATAAGTTATTCCAATACAAAATTTGAAAATTCACTTGCTTTCTCATTCATTTTATAAAAAATGATTTACAATATAAGCTCAAAGCCTCAAGAGGAAACTCAATTTGGGTAGATTTTTTGCTTTCAATCACTAAAAGATATATATCTATTACAAAAAAGGCTCTCCTTATTCATAAGAAGAGCCCTTGAGGAAATAGGAAAGACTTAATTACTTTAACCTAGTCAAAGATAGGAGTCCTTGTTGACTTTGGAATTTCCATATTTTTACATGTAATTACACATGACAAAAGTACATGTGAAAATGTCCAATGTGGTTACAAAAGTGCATTTGAAAAATGGAAATTAAACTAAGGACAGTTTCAATTTGTATCCCCATATTTATTCATGTGAGCATCATACATTGTGATAGCTGTTTGTATCCTGATACTATCTAGAGTAACAATATTCTTCAAAATCACCTTAGCCCTGACTATGTCATCTCTCACTACTCTGACTGATTTTATATGACTAGTTAACCTAGTTTTTATATTATTCAAAGTTAACTGATTATCCAAAATATTATCCAAAGACGCTACTAAGAATGCCTTATCTTCAAATTCCTTTCAAAACATACCTTCAAATTCCTAAATAATTTCTTTTGCTAAAAGGAATTGGTTGTCTTGTGCTGTAAGCTTGCAAGGCAACTCCTCCAACTTATGTAAGAGACTGATGTCACTTTGTTCACTAAGGTCCATTGATGATTCAAGGTTGCTCATCAATTATTTAAGCCCTTGACTCCTATATATCAATGCTTCTTTAATTTCAGTATAAGAGACTCTATCAACAATAACACCAATTGATTTTAGAGTGCTCATTTTTAACTTCTTCATATCCATCCACTTGTCAAGATACTTTATTATGCTTTCAATATCTTGAGAAATAATATTAATAATATCATTCAGTTCTGCTCTTACTTTTCTCATCTTATCCATCTTTTCAGATAACTCTATGAGTAAGGAAATTCCTTATGCATGCATCTTGTCCTATTATTCTTTAATTACTTTTCCCTTGAGATAGGTATTTTCTACTTTTTGAATCATTGGGTCTTCTATGGAAATAGCCTTT
Source organism: Torreya grandis (assembly GCA_037957365.1). Lineage (NCBI taxonomy): Eukaryota > Viridiplantae > Streptophyta > Pinopsida > Cupressales > Taxaceae > Torreya > Torreya grandis. Next base: position 378,117 of record JARHVA010005786.1, read on the forward strand.
GGAGTTACTATTTCTAGAGTGAAAGTGATCCTTCTTACCACTATAGTCAAGTATTCCACCATTACTTTATAATGATCTTTCATCTCTTTCTCTCTATCAAACTTTTGAATCAAGATGTCCATATCTGACTACATATCACTCTTAGCATTTTCATGAGTTACCTTACCTAACTCAACTCTAGAAATAGAGTATTCACTTACATCAATATCTTCAATAGTTACATCTTGTGGATGTCTTGCAACTTCTAGAAATTTTTGTCCCTTATCCCAATCATCTTTGAAAGTATCTTTGGCTTCTTGGGAGCCTTGACTTTTACTGACACCATTTTATTGAAATCAAAGTCATCTAGAGAGATGGCTTGTTTTTTTCCTTTTGAGCGTATAAGTTGATAACCATGGTGGGAGCGTATAAGTACTTAAATTAGTATCAATCTCTATTGTTGGCATTACTAGATTTGTACTTACACCGATAGTGGAAATAATAGGTAGAGTATCAGTAAAAACTACACGTTCTACTGATTGATCAAGAGTAAAAATATCCTGGATATCAAAAGATAAAGATGAAAAATTGGGAATTAATCTTGAGGAATGAAGAATATCTCTGAAGGAACCTTGAGGGTTGTTAAAAATTACTTTGGAAGGATAGGGTGATCTAGAAGAGGGAGCACTAATTGGAGAAATAGGTGAAGGAATTACAACAAGCATGCCTGGTAGGGAAGAAGAAATTCTTGTTTCTTGCTACACATTCTCTTAAGGAGGCAAAGTTTCCTTCTCTCATTGACCTATGAGCCTATTATCAGTTCCATCTATTCCCCTACTGGTTCTTTGGTGCTTTGCTTCTCAAATTCCATATATATTGTTTCAAGCTCTTTTTCTATAACCCTCAACTTCTTCATCACAAATATGATTTTAGGCTTGTGCGGCCTAGAAGAGGGGAACATCACTTTTATTATTCATCCTATTTTATTCCCTTCTTGTTTCCTCTCAAAATTCAGCTTTTGAACCTGTTATGAATTCTTTCAGAGTGATTCCTTTATTCACTAGCCAATCATTGGTGTTCACCAATATTGGTTCAAATCTTTTCCTTAAGGAAGTCAACCTTTTTTATGGCCATTAGATTGGGGGAAGAGGGGCATTGGCGACCTGTTCAGTATGGTATCTATTATTAATCAAATCTTCATCATCCACTAGATTCTTAGGGATATCAACAAGTCCCAGATATTCTATTTGCTCAAGAGATAATCTATCGTAGTCTATTTTCTTGACATCTTCTACAGTCCTCAGATCTACCCAAACACTTCAATCTAGGCTCATAAAACTAGGTTTTCCTCCTGATTATATCTTTTACAACCCTGTAATCAAAATTTGATCTTCTTTTGAACTGCTTCATGGTTACAAGCTACATTTTAATTTCCATAATTCTAGCTTTTCTAGTGGTTAACACTGAAAACCTACTAATTTCAATTGGGAATCTGAAGTTGGGTTTCTTGAGTTCCACCTATTTATTATGTATGATAATTATTTTCCTACATAGCTCCATCAAGACCAATTTGTTTGAAGGGAATCTTGGAAGCATATAAGGATGAACTTAGGAAAAGCCAACCCACATATATGAAAAAGAAAGAAATTACAAGAACATACATCCAAAATCATTCACATCAACCCAAGCCTCATCGGACATTCCTCTGTGTTCTAATTGAGGATCAAAGAGACACAAAAATACTACAAAGAAAGCATCATTTACTCTTTTTGAATGATGAATAGAACCCTTCAATGTTAATTGAGGATAATATTGATACACTGGGGTTACTCTCCTATCTCCCTCTAATGTTAAACCTAAAAAGGTTCTCATCGATGTTGTAATGTACACCAAGTAAGAAATCATGTAGAATTTGAAGGTAGTGGATACCTTTATCAATTGCTCATATAGAACATTATTGATTTGTTCTCTATAAAAGATGAATTGTTTGCCTTGAAGAATTATCTTAATGAATGGATACATCCATTCATGAAACTGTGAGGAATAAGGCAAAACTCTTACTCTATTGAGAAGAGTGATCAAGTCACTGACTTCTTCTATAAAGTCACTTCTGAGAAAGCTCAGTGGCCATCTTGACAAATTTACTTTTGGAGTCTTGAGCCATTTATTATTGACTACTTTCTTTCCTCTTTTAGGATCTTTATCATATTCTCTTTGTGCTCTGACAAAATCAAGCTTTAATACTTCAGTAGTAGGAGGACACATAAACACTTTAATGATGAACTCAGGATCTAGTCTAATCACCACATTACCACTAGTGTCTTAAACAACCCTGGTATCCTTATTGTATAACTAAGCACACTACAGAACAAATTCTATGTTGTGAGCTGCCATAGGGAAAGAAGATACCAGATGAATATTACTTTTGATTATCTTCTTCATTTCATGGCTAGGATTGCTTGATTTAGTTCTTTCCATGAAATTAGCCATGCCCACGTGACCGATCTTTGTATCTTGAATGTCATCGACATTACAAGTAACTGAGTTGGTTAGAAAAGCACCTTGATACTTATACTTCATTGTCTTTGACTTATTTGGAAAAACCTCAGTCATCTGGAAGAGCTTTTATCAATAGGATGTCAATGAATAAGGATCCACAAGAGAAACTGAAATAAAAGTCATGATCATGAAATTAGGAGAAATAGTGGCAATCTGAGAAAACTGCATGTTGATGATCAAGACCATGGTGATGTGCTTGAAAGGATAAATTATGAGTAGGTCAAGAAAAAATAAGAAGGAAGCAGGTTCAAAAAAGTGAAACTTAAAATTTCCTAGAGTTAGGAAATTTGAGATAAAGTTTGCATCGACGGCAAAAATTGCTGCCCTTACATATGGGGTATGTTGTATCAATGGAAAAAATCACCACTATAGCATGTTTAGGTAAAATATGTACTTATGTAGAGGTGGAAATTTTTTCCACCTTTGTAGGTTAGGTTTATTCAAGGGTAGCAAAATTCACTGCCTTTGCATAAGGGGTATAACACTTAGGTAACGATGGTAAAAATCACTGCCTATGCAGGTTTAACGTGTAAAGGCAGTAAAAATCACTACCATTGCAGATATGATAAGATTTTGTGTAAAGGTGGTGATTTTCACTACCTGTACATGAGAAAACTTGACTGATAAGTTTTGGATTTTTTAGGCTTTCACCTAGTATGCCTCTTCGGGGAAGAGAGGGAGGGGGACAAGGGAAAACTAAAAAGTAAAAAGAAGGAAAAAAGATAAAACCGAACCTTAAAAGGAAAATAAAACAAAAATATGAAAACCTAGAAACAAAGAGAGAAGAAAGCAAAACCTACCTGGCAATTATGAAATCATACGCTAGAGGTCAGCAAAAAAGCAATCCCACTCATTGGCACGATCAAATGATTATAGGGAGGAGGAGGAAATAACTTCAGATGATCAAAATGAGTAATCAGTCAGTATTTAAATGCCACAAAACTAATGCCAACCACTTAGTGTGCATGGTCATAAATGCTGTGTGAAAAAATTGAGGTCATGCAAGGTCGACAATTTTTATCGCCTTTGCATGATGTGGGGGAAATCATGCATTAGTGGCAAAAATCACTATCTATGCATGAAATGAAGAAATATGTAAGGGTGGCAATTTTTTCCACTCTTTCATGAGAAAAGGGGGAAGGAATATGTAAGGGTGGTAAAAATCACTGCTCGTGCATAAAAACTACAAAACCTACAAGGTCAGTGATTTTTGCCGCCATTGCATAGAAAGACTAAAAACATGTAAGAGCATTGAAAATCACTGCTCTTATATGGAAAAACCAAAAATGTTAACACCTTGAAAATTGATAAAAATTGATCCCTGATCGGATCAACACTGTAATGAGTTTTACATTTTTTGATAAATCATGACGAGGGAACATCATAAACTTTTCTAGGATGTTAGCCAACTTTACCTCAAAATAAGAGAAACCTACCTCGAACAACACACTTAGAGTGAAGATTACGAAATAGAAAATTTTCATAGGGGTTGTCTACAAAAATGAGCCTAGCTAATTTTGGGAACAACATATGTCAAAGTATCACTAAATAGGGCAATGCATTTTATGGGCCAGGTAACTTTGATCAGATCATTTCGAGTCAAAATGACAATTTTGCCATTTAGTGCTCTAAATCACTCTTTTCTTCTAAATTCATTGGTGCACATTATGTACATTTGTTATTTGGTGTTGGAAAAATCATATATGAGAATATATCTCCAACACATCTAACATCAGCTTTCAGTTCCTCTCTAGTCAAATTATAATCTAGTAATATGACTTTTTGACCATTTTGATTAATTTTGCACCAATTTCTAAAGAATTACACTGAACTTGATTAAACTTAATCTAATTAATCCAATTTAAGAGATTAAGAATTCCATATATATTTTTGAATATCTCAGTATTATAAATTGATTTTGAATATCTACATTACCTAATGACATCATCTATGGGGTGGCATCCATCAAGCCATAAGTGCATAAAATAATAGGATTATGGGTCACCCATGCCTAATTAATGCCTCCCATGCCTCTTTAATGCTTATTTATCTTGATGATATTTATGAGTTTAATTCCAAATATTTGGATTATCCATGGCCACACATCTCAATCTTGAGATGGATGGTCATGGTTAATCTTGACCAATCTAAAAAAGCTATAGAGAGGCCATGGACATGAATTTTAAGCATGGCTTATGCAAAGTTATTATGAAGAATTTACTCCACAATCATTTGAAATATACCATTAAAATTAGTTACAAGCTTCATCAATAGGATAATTTAGTGATTTGCAATCATGAGCCTAGGTTTTATAGAGTGTTCGTGAGACATTGGAGGATTTTTCCACCTTTTTTGACAAAGACAAGGATGCTTAATTAAGGGAGAACATGCTTTTGAGCCACATGGGTATGGTGAATCCATTTAGGAAGGTAATATGATGTTGTTTTCTTTCATTTATTTCTTAATATCCTTTGTAATTCCCATAGGAATAGATAGTCTTAGTTAGTTAATTCTTTATGCATTTTTCATGATTTATGGACTAATGTTTGACTAACTTACTTTGTAATCCTCTCTACATCTTGGCATGCCTAGTGGGAGAAAACATATCCAACACATGAAGAAGATCATTCTAAAATGTTAAAATTTTCATTTGGATTATTAAAACTCTTGAAATTTTATTTTCTAACTTTGTTTTGCCATTTTTCTTTGTCACATGTTTACATAGTAACTGTCATCAGTTAGTAAAATCATCATCAATTGGCATAGCTATCATCAATCACTATTATTATAACTGATGTCAATTAGATAACCATCATCAATTATTAATTATAAATATCATCATTTATATAACTGACGTCGGTCACTATGTTTTTCTTAAAAACACAAAACTTGAGAGTTAATAGGCCATTTAAAAATGCTTGGTTTGGAGTCATATAGACTCTATTTTGGATTTTTTTTAATCCATGTGTTTTTTCCTAAATTTTTAGAATTTGACATTATCTTAGATTCATGTTTTATATATGTCTCACAAAAATTTTCAAATCTATTTAAAATGTTTCTAATCTAACATATTTGCTTTTAGGGTGATACCTTGAGGGTAGACAGGTAACTAGCAGACTTGGAACTTGTTAAAACGTGATATTAAGAAATCTTTGGGATGATTTTAAAATGAATTAGGAACATTATTTTTATTCTTAAACTAAAATTTAGGTGTTTTAGTATATGTTTTTATCATTAGTTTTCAAAATTACAATTAAGACTAAGGGGTCAAATGAACACCACCTCATTTTTCATCTGAGCTTAAAAATGAACTCACCTTTCCAAGATTTTTGTAATCACTTAGTTGTTTAAATTAGATTTTTGTTTGTAAAAAAGAGGGATTCCACATTTATACTCTTCCATTTGTCCCCTTTACGAAACCCTTGTAATCAAAATTGATATTCCTATTACAAAAAACCTAGTCCAAGGCTAGAAATAATGTCATCTAAAACACTCCCCAAAAAGTCATTAAATTTTGGGTGATCTTGAAAATGACCCTAAAGTCTTTATATTTTATGATTTATTTATTTTTATGAAAACTTGGCTTGTTAGGGGAACATCATTACCTCCCAAGAGTTCTTTAGGGAAACTTTGACCTGGGGTTTCACTTCCTGGCATTGACTTCATTTGGCTCGTAATTAGAGTTGTACATGGGACATAGCTACATTTGGACATCACACTACACTAAGAAAACAATAGGATGTAGTGGTTATAAAAGGAAATATACCTTTTTACAACTAGCCAATACTATGGTCACCTGATTTTTGTGCTTGTATTTTTCATCATTTGATGTGAAAGTTATTTTGCAATTGATTCCTCTAGAATGATCGAAACCTTGCTAGTTTAGTAGACCCCACTTTGCCATACCTTGTTAGTTTAGACTTAAGACATTTGATTTTTTTCATTAGCTTACTTGGTCTTGATTTGTGTCTAAAACTAATTGTTAACTCAATAAACTTAACCAAAACACATTGTCCTTAATTTTATTGAGCAAGGGAGGCATTACGCTATCCAATTAGAAAATTCATCTTTTCCCTATTTAAATTGTTATCAAAAGATTTGTGTCATGTTATCCACTTTGGCACAATCATGCTACCCAATTGAGTCTATATCTTTTACCCAATTTTTTTAAATTCTTCATTTATAATCCACCTTCAAAATTGAACCTTTATGAGTTCTAAGGGTTGGTGTGTCAAAGTGGGCTCATCATTTGTGCACTAAGCTTGTTCTAACTTGGGTTTAATTTTCCATTTGGATTAAAGGTCATTAATTAAGACTCAAAATCACATTATCATCTTGGTGGTCTCAAGACATCTTGTGTATCACTCATGCTTTGAGTTTTAGAACATATTTTATTTTACTAAAACCATGTGGTGATTTTGTGTTGCCTATTTAGTTTTAGCTTTATACTTAGTGATTCACGTATATTTTTATATCTAGAGTTGCTTAGTCTATTTTGTCTTCTTTGTAATCTAGAGAGCTTTACTCTAACCTTCTAGGGTCAACTTGTCGAAGTTGAAACTAGCTTTTACAGTACATGCATATCACAAAGATCTAGGCTTTGGTGTACTAGTTTTCACCTTGGGTATTTGAGTTACCTTACCCTCTTCTAATTTATACAATTTCAAATTTACCAAAGGTTGAGTAAAAATCGTGAATCAAATCTTCTTATTATGCATGTTTTGAGACCACCCTCCCTTATAGTCTCACTGGTACCTTGGTTATTTGTTTAAAAGAGAGACAAAGCATACTTTGTTTCGTTGCCAAGCATTGGTCAAAATTTATTTAGCACACCAAAAAAAATCTTTTAGATATGACTCAAAGGTTAATTCATAGTGGAGCCTCTTATGGCCTTAGTTATGAATATGAGAAATTTTATGATGGTAAAAATAAATCCATTTTTTTTAATAGCATCCCCTCAATAATAGGATCCAAATATGGTTACAATGAATATCAACCCCAAGAGGATAAAGATGAAGCCCTTCTTAGATTGATAAAATCAGGTGCTAGACTACCTTCTAAATTTCCTATAGATTAATTACATACCTTAATTAGAGAAGGATAAAAATGATAGCAAGAGCAAGATTTTGCATGAATAGACATACCTTCTTCATATAACAAAGGAAAATAAATACAAATAGATTCAAAACCCATAAATCAAGATCTTCCAGCTAAGATCAACATAATAAGTCAATGATATACATATCAACTTGTCATAGACTTAACTGACTCCCTAGTTTCCACTTTAATTCACAATGATGCTTTGTAAGAACAAGGAAATGTGGTTGAAAGTATGCACAAAATATTGGATGAGGACATTACCATAGTGGATCAAGGTAATCTAAATGAATAGTTAAAGTCATAAGAGACATTAAAAAGTATTTTATTTGACATGGAACATACATTCTTTAATCATCAAAAACCTCTTGCTAATTTACAAACTTAAAAACCCAAACATTATGTTCAATTGATGAAATCCCTCAAGACAATTTGGCTATCTCTTTTCAACCAACACAAAAATTGGTAAATTAACATAAAAATGTACAAAATCAACAAAGTACAAAATATCTAAATTTAGGGAATGTTTTACAATCCAAGAGTCAATAGCCTATGTTCTCAACTCAAGGAGAAAATCAGAACCAAGTCATGGATTGAAAGGAGTACACTCCCTATAGATCCACACAAAACTAGGGGCACATTCCACCCCAAAAACATCTTATTCAATGCACAAATGCACCAAACATGCAAGAATGGAATTCTATGAAGGAAATTATTCAAAGATTGAAGATAAATAATAGAGTCAAAAAGTACAAATTCGATGAGATATTACCATATCCATTTGATTTATCTATTCACCAAAACCCTTTTCCACCTCATTTTGAGGTACCCAAATTTGATAAGTAAAATGGAAAAGGAGATCCATGTGATCACATACAAGCATTGTTTGTCTTATATCAAGAGGTTGCTTATAGTAATAAGTACTTACTATGACTACTTCTATGAAGTTTAGTGGGACAAGATCTTGATTGGCTACTTAAACTACCTAAGGGATCAATTACAAGTTGGAATGACTTATCAAAAAAATTTGTTAACCATTTATCATATAACATAGAACATGAATTAACCATTGTTGACTTATGAAAATCCAAGCAGTGTGATGGTGAAAGTTTCATCACATATCTGCAAAGGTGAAGGGCATTGGCAGACCACTTTCAACATAACTTTCTAGATAAATAGTTGGCTGTTATATTTGCACAAATTTGAATCTTGAAATTGTGCATAATCCATAGTTAGCTTATGCTAACTCATTTGAATAAATTATTTATAAAGGAGTGCAGATTGAGAAGGCTCTTATTGCTTAGGACATTGTTAAGATTTTTGTGTAAGGTCAATCATCTAATCAGAATAAATCAGTAGCTCAAATAGTTATGCAAGATAAGCCTAAAGGCTTTAGAGAAAATAAGAATATGGTTGGGAATGGGGTGAATGAAATAGGACATGTACAAATAGTATAGGCCATGCCTCCTCTAAATGTACAATTAACTCCCCCAAATCCACTACCTACTTTTTAGAGGCAACCTCCATAAAGGACATTTCATAATAATTTTAGAATCTTTAGCAAGTTAGGAGAATCAGTTAAAATATGTTACAAAATCTCATTGTAGCTAATTTAATTATATGGCCAGTATTAAGGCCATTTACTTAAGATGAACTAAAACAAGATTGGTACAAAGAGAATGAATGGTTAACTTTCAATATGTTGTTGGTCACAGTGCATATCATTGCATTTAATTATGACATATTATTGAGGACTTTTTGAAAGTGGTGAGCTATAAATTATGTTGGCCCCTTATCAGGACACAAATCAGGATATGGGAATCTATAAAGACCCTTTTCCTTGACATGATTGACCACCACCAAAAAACAATCAAAATGGTCATAATCAAGGATAGAGGCAGAATCATAACCAATAAGAAGGTTAGAATCATAATGAGCATAATTAAGATCATAATGACCATACTAAAAATGTGGCTTACAATAATGTACCTTATGATTATAATAATACTATGGGATATATTTTATAGCCCACATTGCCACTATTATTGTGAAACCATATGGCCAATCTTGTGTTCCTCACAACATGGGACCCATCATTATAGGGTCAATAGCCTCTCCCATTAGTAATACCATGTTAGGCTCACATAACCATGTTGTGACTCCATTTACATGGGTTACTAATTCTGAACAACACTTTTCTTCTAAATATAAAGGCTCCTCATTGACCCAAAGTTGTAACAATATAGTTAGTCACCCATGAGTCACCATCAAGGTCCATTTACCTTCCTCTTATAATTATAATAACTCCTTGCCACCTCTAGGTTGTGCAGTTGTAACTAGACACCCATGAGTTACCATCCAAGGCCCTTTGCCCACTTCTTCCATAAAACCTAATGATAACAATATGCCAGTGATTCCAAAGTTGACTACTATCCCAACAAGACTAAAATAGTTCAATCCACAATTCAAAGGCCTTATAGTCTAACAGATCAATTAGATAAAACCCTTGCACAAATTTTCATATTAGAACTCTTATGGACATATCATGTTCATAGAACCATCTTCAACAAAATTTTGAAAGATTTTATTGTGCCTAATGATATAAATATAGATCAATTTCAAAACCTAGTTGGATACTTGTCTTCATTTTGGCAAATCACATTTGATCAAAAAGACATGTCCACCCTCAGCCCAAACCATAATAACCCACTATACATTGAGTCAATCATTGCAGATCACAACATCAAGAAAGTTCTTGTAGATAATGGTTCAAGGTTGAACATCATATCTCTTAAATTGGTATGATGATTGGGCTAAATGTATAAAGACATTTAGCCAAAAACTATTATAATCAAGGCTTCTAACAATGCCAAAATGGAGTAATCTAGTATAATTTGGTTGCCAATCATGGTTGGGTCTATTTACCGTCACACATTATTCCATATTTTGGATATTGAGCTTCTTTTTAAAATATTTTTGGATCATTGTTGGATCTATGAAGTACAGGTAGTTCCATCTACTATTCACCAATGCCTTAAGTTCCCCCATGATGGGATGGAGGTTACTATTCTTGTTGATTAGTAGCCATATCAATACTGCAAACATCTTGAAGTATAGTTTCATAATTATAAATATTGCCTAGGTTATAAATTAATTACAAAGAAGAACAAAGCCATCATTTCTCATCCATCTCCATGTAATTATATAGACCCTAGTGATCTAGCCTCCACTTCCACTGATCTATTTCCCATAGCTCTAGCTGAGTAGGTCATTATTAAAGACCTAGGAATTTCCATGTACCATCTGAGGGACATCCTCCATATTTCAAAATTACCAAAATCCCCTAAAACATTTGGTAAGCCTAAAACTTCCCAAATTCCTAACATACCCGATCAAATTTGGTAACCAAAGAAGAAACAACCAAAACCTCCTGTGGTTTTTGTACCTACAATCACACCAAAGAAAGATTGAGAGGCTTTTAGTGAGGGAGATTGGTTATGTTCTAAAGGCCTTGCTGATTATTTTTAGAATCCAAAGTATCCTATCTATAACAAGATAATGGATCATCTTGACTATATAGGGAAAGGCCTTGGCCCATAGGTGCAAGGAATTTTCAAACCCTTATCAGCTAGAGTTGTAACTTGGAATCATGGTCTTGGATTTAAACGACTAGAGGATGACATTATGGCATTTGATAGTGAATCTTCTTAAGTGATTAGAAACAAGATTGATAGCAGTGACAAAATATCCCATTATAGCCTTTTTGATGAGCTTGCTGACTCAGATTTTTTTGATTCAAATTCCATATTGACCATAACACCTATTAGAGATTCTCATCCTAAAGAAAAAACCCATCCTAGTGGTGCTTCCCTTCCTAAAGTAGGACATTATGTCTTTTATCATTGGCACTTCCCATCCTGAAGCAAACCCTCACTATAACCTATGCCTTTGCCATCCTGAACTCATAGATTGGGACCAATAAAATTTGGTCATATGTCTCGATGAGTTTCGAAATGAAGAATCAATTGTATAATACATGGGACTATAAAATGCATTACCCACTGGTGATCATAACTAGGGTTTTAATTTTTCATTGGATTCTTCTACCTACTTTGGAGAGTAGGATAACTTTCTTGGTCATAATAAAGAACAAACATTAAGATCTTTAGGTGAAAACTTCTTTGAGGCACTTGTCAATTAGGGAAAATGTAAAGAAAAAGACAAGAATTTGAATGAAAACCTATTTCAGGTGATTCTATGTGGGAAAGTTTTCTCATACCCTCAAGATGTATAAATTCCATCTAGCCCAAGTTCCACAACTAGTACAAGCATCTCTTCATAACAACATCAAATATTTGAGCATCTTGCTCTTGAGTTTCTAGAGGTTTTTACTAATTAGACTTTACTTGAGAAGGCAGATTCTAATTCTTCATATTATCTAGATCTTTGGGAAGAACAACAAAAATATATAGTAGAAGAAAATGATCATGCCCATAAATTTCCTATAATTTTAAAGGATGGATCCACATTCCTTGTGGAGAACATAATGGAAGTGAACATGGGAACCTAAGAGGATCCCAAAATTGTTCATCTTGGAGATTCCGTTACTAAAGCAAAACATGAACATATTATATCCATTCTTAAGGATTATATAGAAATGTTTACAAGGGCATACTCCAACATGCTAGGCTTGGACCTAGATTTAGTTTTGAATTATCTTGTTGTTCACCCTAATACTAAACCAGTTAAGCAAAAATTAAGAAAGATGCATCCACACATCACCCTTTTGGTTAAGGCCGAGTTGGAAAATTTATTATGAGCTAATTTTATCTGACTACTGGACTACTCTAAATGGGTTTCCAACATAGTACCAATGAGAAAAAAGACGCCATGTATACATGTTTGTATTGATTTTCATGATATCAACAAAGCATTCCCCAGAGATGATTTTCCTCTACCCAACATCGACATGATCATCGACTCAACTACTAGGTATGAGATTTTATCCTTAATGGAAGGATTTTTTGGTTGTATTTAGATCAATATAACCCCTAAATATCAACATAAGACTACATTCACCACTCTGTGGGGGACATTCTGCTACCAAGTCATGTCATTTAGTTTAAACAATGCTGGAGCCACATATCATCATGTAATGATTGTTATTTTCCATGACATGATGTATAACATTGTCAAGGAATATGTTGATGATATACTATCAAAATCAAGAACAAGAGCTAGACATCTTGACATTCTATGAAAAATATTTGAGAGGCTTTGTGAATATAAAGTCTATTTGAATCCTAATAAATGTGTCTTTGGAGTCACATCATGAAAATTGCTAGGGTTCATTGTATCATAATGAGGGATAGAAGTAGACCCTACAAAGGTCAATGTTATTATGTAAATGCCTCCATGAAACATCTTAAATAGTTGCAAGGTATACAAGGAAAGATCCAGTCTATACACTGGTTCATTTCTCAAACCCATTTACCCATCTCTTAAAGAAAGGAGTAATATTTTCATGGTATCAAAATTTTTAGATAGCATTTGCAAAGCATAAAATGTACTTGGCCAATCTACCAGTATTACAACCTCCAACACAAGGAAAGGCACTGCATCTTTATATATAGCCACAGAACATGCACTAGGGGCACTTTTGGCTTAGCTTGATGATCATGGTAAGCAACATATTTATTATTTAAGTTGCATAATTGTAGTCTATGAACATAATTATATTCACATTGAGAAGGTATGTTTAGCTATGGTGTTTTCCACTTATAAATTACAACATTATATGTTAAATAACAAAACTACTGTTATCACCAAGGTAGATACTCTCGAGTTCCTCTTATCTAAAGTAGCTCTTCAAGGATGCATGGCTAAATGGATTATGCTCCTCAGTGAGTTTGATATTGAGTACCATAATCAAAAGGTAATCAAAGGACAAGTTGTTACTAACCAACTTGTAGAAGCTCCTATTAAGACCACTCAACCACTCAACTTTGACATTCTAGATGATTCAATCATGATGATAAAATAAGAATAAAAAGAACTTGAATAGTGGATGCTCTATTTTGATGGATCCTTCACATCCCAAGGGTTTGGAGTCAACATATTATTGATCACCCCATAGGGGGATCTGATCCTCAAAGCATTCCATATATAATTTCATTGTATAAACAATATGGCTAAATATGAGGCATTGGTTATAAGGCTCCACCTTGTTACACAATGGGATATTCAAAGCTTAAAGTTCTATGCAGACTCATAGCTAATCATAAATCAGACAACTGACTAGTATCAAACAAAGGATGACAATCTTGTTCCTTACAAACAAAATGTCAATAACCTCAAAACACAATTTAAATCTTTGCAGTTTGAGAAAGTTTCATGAGTCAATAATAGATCTGATAATGCCATGTAAATAATTCGTTTCATGATTCAAATACATGACTATGATAAAGACTATCAGTTCTTGATTAAAAATCTTATTTATCTGGCATATATTCTAATAGATTTAGAGATGATATACACCATTAATGATCTTAATCCCTCACCTGAGCTACCATGGTACCAAGATATTTATAACTATTTCCATAATCATGTATTCCTTACCAACATTTCCAATAACAAAAAAAAAAACTATTCCTTCATTTCTTAACATGTTATATCCTCCTTGGAAACATGCTTTATCATAAAGGATATGATGGAATGCTTCTTCATTATTTATCTTTTGAAGAATCCAAGATGGCACTAAAGAAGGTTCATGAAGGAATGTGTGGGGCCCATACCAATGGTGTAGTTCTAACAAAGAAACTCTTTAGAATAATCTATTACTAGACCAAAATGGAGATAGATGCTTTTGATTATGTAAACAAGTGTGTTCTTTGTCAGCAATGTGTGAACTTGATACATGCACCTTCCTTACCATTGTAACCAATCACAATACCATGGCCATTCTCAACATGGGGTATTGATCTCATTGGGAAAATTAACCTGACATCGTTAGATGGCCATTAACACATTTTGACTGCAACTGAGTACTTTACCAAGTGGATTGATGCCATCCCTCTCACTTATGTTATTAGGAAACAAATAGCCAAATTCATTCATTACCATAACATTTATCGATATGGCATCCCATCTTGTATTATATTTGATAATGGTGGATCATTTTTGAACCAAGATATGAAATCTCTTTGTGAAAAATTCACAATCAATCACAAGAAATCCACTCTATATAACCCATAAGGAAAGAAACAAACTGAGGCATCAAATAAAATTATTCTAGCCATCTTAAAGAATATTGTCAATGATGCTAGCCATAATTGGCCCTTGTAACTCTTTCCTACCCTTTGGGATTATATAACCAATCATCACACCCCAACTGGAGCTACTCTATACTCCCTTGTTTTTGGCACTAAATATATCATCCTAGTCAAGATTGAGATCCCATCATTAAGAATATCACTGGAGCATATTGAATATGATGAAGACTATAGAGCCTTATGGCTATAAGAACTAGAACTTATTGATGGTAAGCATTTGGATATCCTAAAAAACTCGTAGGCCTATCATAATAGATTGGAGAGGAGCTAAAACAAATGCATAATCCATCAAGAGTTTGAGATTGGTGACTTAGTTTTGAAAGAGAACCAGAAGAACATCAATGTCGAAACCAAAAATAAAGGCAAGTTTTAGCCTAATTGGTTTGGACCATATATTATCACATCAATCTATGGATCAGGAGCATATCGACTGGCTAAACCTAATGATGAATAACTTTTAGATCCCATGAACATCATATACCTTAGGAGGTTTTATACATGAACAAATTTGAACCATTGTCTATAAAACCCCTAACTTGGGGGTAACTTATGATGACGTAATTTTATCCCACCCTTTTATCTTACCTTGAATGCATTTTATACTACCCTAGTCCACTTTTCATGATTCTAGATAGTAAAGGCATTGAATCCTTGGCACTATAAACACATTCTTCATCCCATTTTGGATTATTCTCTTTGAGAATCATATTATTTATTATGTCTAGGGCATGTTATAAGCTTGAACAATTTTTATCCCTTGACCAATTATGACCTTGATTATGTCTCATGAACATTATGAACATCCTTAGCAGTAGTTATGTAAAGCTGTCCAGCTAGGATAGTATTGTATAGCTTCACACAAGTGAACAAAAACATCTTCTCAATTATAGACCATTTTTACAATGTTATAGATGGGTGAATGTAGATACTTCTTTTTTAATTTAGGTTACACATTATTCTATATCACATTTCCTACTCTTTATTATTTTATCAATATCTTCACTCTCATTGATTTGTGAGCATGGGCTGTTACATCTGGCTTAGCTATCTTATTAGAACCTCTATTCTTAGGATGTGCATCTCCTTAATTATATGGTCCCACCTAGTGCATATTTTATCACAAAAACATTAGAAATACTTTGAAAATACTAAAAACTTTAGAACATGATCCACAAAAAATAAAAACATTGTCATCTGATTTTATACATTTGTACATTCTCATTCCACCATGCTACACTCTTGCCATTTTAAAATCACAAAAACACCAATTCATTTCATCTTGTCCCACACACTTGCCATTTTTCAAGATCATTCTTTCTCATCTCATCAGCTGCTTGTTTTTTAGACCATTCTCATTTGTTTGTCATATCTTCCATTTATTTTATAACATTAATCATGTTGATCTAATCATCATTTTTTCTTCTATCCCATTTCCTAGGAGAACTACATTTGGCCTGAAGTTCATGTTGGAACATGCATCCATAGAACTATATAGGTAACATCCATTTGTCTTATACATCTGGAGTCAGATCGACCAACCCCTTCTTTTTCTTCTATTCCCCCATTTCATCTTTCATTGGTCCTCTTTAATTAGGGAATAATTTTCATGTCATTGTTCTTTGTTATGATTTGCTAGAAAGTAACACCTCTATCGCACATGCATGAACATTTTTATTTAAACCGTACCAACATAAATTTTATTTGTGTGTGTTTATTTGTGTTTTCTTGGTGTTTTATTATGTTTTCTTGGTGTTTTATTATGTTTTCACACCTTTTCTTTTCTCCTTTTATTACTTCTTGTCTCATCTTGGTCTTGTGTTTCTTTAATTATTTTTGCTTATCTCTTTTGTGTTTCAAAACATCTTGATGATTCACATGGATATTGATTGTTTATATCTTGATCCTATGTTATTACATTATTCTTGGACCATTTTGTTTATTTGATTGTTGTTGGTGTCTTATTTTTCTGTTTGATTTTTCTTTTCTCTTTTGTGTTCAAGAATGCCTTGATGATCCACATGGATCTTGATTATTCATATCTTGGTCTCATGTTGTTAAGATGTTCTTACATTTTGTTTTTAAACATTTTGTTCCTACTTAAGATCATATCTTAATTTCAAACTAGGTTCATTTATGTTTATCTTTTTCTTTGTATTTGCTTTTTTGTTTAAATGTATTTTTTTGTAACTCTAGTTTTGGTCATTATTTTACCATTATCCTTAGTTATAGATATTGACATTTGAACTGGCTCGGTACAATTGGAATCTTATGTCATTCTAAGTTATTTATACTTATGATGCCTAATTTTTTTTTCTATAGTAAGCACTTTTTTCTCAGGTCTCAAAGTCTTAAATGCCAACATCAACTCTGATGAATGATTCAAAAGAACACTTTGCAAAACCTAGGCTTATGATATGGAATTAGGCATCTAGGTAACATGAATTTTAGCACTCAACTCTATACTTAGATGTGCATATCTTCGCATAAATTATGTTTTTTATCAATTCTTGGTTCATTTTTCATCATTCCTCATTTCATTCTTTCCCAAACTTGGGTGAACTACATTGGCATGAAGTTCATGTTGGAACATAAGTCCATGGAACTATGTAGGCAGTGATCAATTTTTAGTGAGATCATCTCAGCTATCTCCATTATTATTTTCATCTCTCTCATCACTTTTTGCATTCTCATATGGTTGGTTTTAAATGGATTTCTAATCCATTACACCATCACATGTACGTTTTCACCTACTCACTTTAACCTATCTTTTTGGTTACATCTTTGAGTTATTTTGCTTGCCAATTTCTCATGCTGGGGCATAACATCTTAACCATGTCTGAATCAAATCATATCTATAGGTTAAAGTCATTATTTATTCTTTATTAAGATCAATATTCACCCTACTGGGGTAAAAATATCTTATCATTATCAAATCTACTCTACTAGAGTACTTATTATAATATTCTCCTTAGAGACCCTGTTATATTGGTGCTTCCCTTCCTGAAGTAGAACACTCTCTCTTTCCCTTTAATTATAATCTCTCCACACTAATGCCCATGATGGAAATATTTTAGTGTGCAACTTATCTCAGGATTGATCAATGTCATAAGTGTGCAACTTGTACTCTTAAATTGGGTACGTTTAAAGTTTATCCCTTACATTTATGGATTGTATCTGTCCCATTCCCCCCATTTTTGGGGCCTATTATACTCCTAAATTTATTCTAATCATTGATGGTAATCACATGTGTAATCATTAACTCATCTAGATGTGATCTATTCCATGGATTAACCTCTCAATTTCTCTCTCTTTTTGAGAGTCTTTCCTTTTCTTTCATCCTAGTATGTCCTCTAGAGGGGCCATCATGGATCTATTCGAATTTCTTCTTGACAACTCTTTTCTTTGAAAATATGTTGCTTCACCTAAATGTCTTACTATTCCTTCTCAAATAGGGGAAAAATATAGACATCCAATTCCTAACATCATTTGTGTTGAAATTGTCAATCTTACTTAAATTGCACTGAAATGCACATTTTAGGTCAAAATCCATAAAATGCCCTAAATGGTTCAAAATTATCACTTAAAAGTTCCAGTTTAGGTCAAAGTATCCCTAAATAGGGAAATGCATTTTATGGGCCAGCTAACTTTGATAAGATCATTTCAAGTCAACATGATAATTTTGCCATTTAGTGCTCTGGATCACTCTTTTCTTCTAAATTCATTGGTACACATTACATACCTTTGTTATTTGGTATTGGAAACATCCTAAATGGGAATACAATTCTAATGCATCTAACATAACCTTTCAATTCATGTCCAATCAAATTATTACCTAGTAATATGACTTTTGACCATTTTGATTAATTGTGCACCGATTTCTAAAGAATTACACTAAACTTGATTAAACTTATTTAAGCTAATTAATCTAATTTAAGATCTTAAGTAAGAATTCCATTGATATTTTTGAATATCTCATTATTATAAATTTATTTTGAATATCTGCATGACCTAATGACATCATTTATGGGGTGGTATCCATCAAGCCATAAGTGCATAAAATATGAAGATTATCGGTCACCCATGCCTAGTTAATGCTTCCCATGCCTCTTTAATGATTATTTGTATAGAGGATATTTATAAGTTTAATTCTAAATATTAGGCATGGGAAGCATTAATTTTAAGCTTAATTTATGCAGGCCATGGACATGAATTTTAAGCTTAATTTATGCAATGTTATTATACAAAATTGTCTCCACAATCCTTTGAAATAGACCATTAAAATTAGTTAAAAGCTTCATTGATAGGATAGTTTAGTGATTTGAAATCATGATCCTAGGTTCTATGGAGTATTCTTGAGACATTGGAGGAGTTTGCCACATTTTTGACAAAGACAAGGATGTTTGATCAAGGGAGAACATGCTTTTGAGCCAGATGGGTATGGTGAATCCATTTAGGAAGGTAATATGATGTTGATTTATTTCATATGTTTCTTGCTATCCTTTGCAATTCCCATAGGAATAGATAGGCTTAGTTATTTATTTATGCATTTTTCATGATTTATGGACTTATTTTTGACTAACTTGCTTTGTAATCCTCTCTACAAGATCTACATCTTCAAAAACCTCCATGAATAAATAGGAAACCACTGGGGAGATAGGGTACCCCATAACAATCCCTTATGTTTATTCATAAATTAAATGCATAAAATTGAAAAAGGTTGACGTGAAACAAAGTTACACTAAGGACTTAGTTTCTTCATTAATGTGTTTTTCCACTATTCTATTAGTGCTAATGTTGTTCTTGAGAATAGAGATGTTGTCACACAAAATCACCACATTTAAAGTTTGGAAACATAATTTTAAGATATAATTGATCAATTTACCCCTAATTATACCCTAAAATATGATCAATGAAGAAAAAAATAGCTGATAGCAAAATACAAAATAAAATGTTATGTTGGCATGTCTCACCGAGTGTGCCAAATGTATGTGAGGGCAAACATTAATGCAATACAATCAACACAAACTAGAAATAAAATATAAGGTAAAATTTATGAATAACAAATGAAAATCACTTTGAATGAGTAAAAGAGAGAAGTGTGTGAATATTTACTTACCAAAGACGAAGGAATCCTCTCTTGATGTGTGGTTTATGCTCAAAGATTCAATGGGATGTGGATGCTCAAGTCAATTGTGGAAAAATAAAATAATAGAGCATCCCATTATGGATTGATTTATTACTTTATGAATGACACTTGTTATTGATATTTATAAAATGTAGATAGATTCTCTTATCTTGCATTTATAGATTTTTTAGGAAGAATGTGGACCATTGATCTTGATCCAAGATAAAGGGTTCAAAATGTGTCAAATTCCTTATTTAATGAGATAGTTTGTGAGATAAATGTGGGGAGTTGAGTGTGTTAGGATTTATATTTATAAAGAGTGGTTTTATTTCACTTCTTATCCCTTGCCTTGGATCTTTTTTATTGCCTTAGATTTTGGACGATTAACTTAGGGATTTAAAATGATTTGATCTATTTTTTGATTTATTAATTTTAGATATTATAGAATTTAGAATTCTATGGATTTTTATATAAATACCAAAAATTTAAATAATATATTTGATTAGTTAATTGATTTATATTTTTCATTTAGTGGGGTTCACAAGGTTAAATTTTGTAATTTGATTAATTGATTAATTGATTGGGGTGATGTTGAATAATGACGAGTTGATTAAGGATGTGTTTGACAAAATTAGGGTTATGATGTGGTGAGATCATGTGATTAGAGATAGTATGTCAAATGATATCAGTAAGGAAAGTGAAAATAATTTGATTGATAGAAAAGTTATGGTAGAATGGAATGGTGGAATGACAAAGTGATAGAATGATTTGGTACAAAGAAAAAAGTAAACATCATGGTATAACTTGAAATGATCCTCATAGACAATACACCAAGTCTCTAAAGTGAATTAATTCTTGAGGTGTATAATTTTCATTGGTTCATCAAATTCATCCTCATCTCGTGTAGTGAGCTTGTATGCTCTAGTGCCATAGTTTGCAATAATGATGAAAATACCTAAGTAGTTAGGTTTGAACTTGGATTTATGTTTATTCTCAACTATAGTATTATTTTGATCTTATTTAAGTAAAATATCACCAAGTGTTAATATTCTATCTTTCATGTGCCAATTTTAGTGGCCACAGAGATGGTTCTGATATGCTTGCAGATTGTTTACTTTAGCCAAACATTTCTCATCAAATAAATTCAACTCTTATAGGTGAGATACTTGATATTCTTCATCATCTAGAAAATTATTAAAAGAGATTCACAAAGAAGGTAACTCAACCTCAAAGGGAAGAATGGCGTCAGTGCCATAAACAAGTGAGTATGGAGTGGACCATGTGGGAGTATGGTGATTGGTATGGTATTTCCAAATGACATGAAATATTTAGAGGTGTCAATAATGGCTAGAATCATTGATAATATTTTTAAGGATATCAATAATGGTTTTGTTAGATGCTTCAACTTGGATATTAATATATGGGTAATATAACATGGACATGTTGTTTAATCTTATACTCGATGCATAGTGATTCAACATCCTTGTTTTTTATTTATATACCATTATTAGATATAATGTCATATAGGATACCATAGTGTAAAATTTTATGGTTAAATATGAATTTTGAAATTTGCTTTCCAATCATGTAAGTGAGGGGTATAACTTCAACCCACTTAGTGAAATATTCTATGGTGGTAAGGATATGTTAATGGCTATCAGAGGAGGTGGGGTTTATATTACTAATGAGATTGAGACCTCATGTATCAAATTTCCATGGTGTAAGCATTTGGTTTCAAATTCTTGGTCAGGGCATGAATCAGATTGGTATGTTTTTGACAATTATTGCATCTTTTCACATATGCAGATGAATTTGCCTCCACTATTGGATAATAGTTGTTATAGGTATAATCACTAAGAGTGTGGGTGAATCACTGATGAAATTTAATCCAAAATTCACTTCAAATTCTTTAAAAACTTTAATCAATCACTAAAATCATTCATAAATCATACAAGTCATTCATAACGTTGAATAAGAAAGATGATTCAAGAACAAACACACAACACATGAATTATGTGTGAAACTCTCATGGGTAATAAAAAACACTCTCAATATTGAAAACACATTGACTAATTGTTCTAAAATATTATCACAAACATGATACCTTCAAGTGAATCACCCACTTCACAAGGAGCACCCACCCCTAAGCATGAACAATCACCAACTTGTTCTAGATGTTAAGTACCCACACAACACCTATGAAATCAATAGATATATAAATTTAATTGCCTTTCAATATGATGGATAAAAAATTTATGACACCTCTCTTCCAACCCTTAACACTATCTCAAACTCGCATACACAAGCAATGCATCCAAAACATGCTTTTGGATCTCTCTAGACCTCTTTGCTCATTCTCAATCTTCAATCCTAAAAGTACACTATTATGACATCATAATTATGACCTAAAGGTCATACACACAATCCTAAAACTTATCTACTCTTCAATCCATCCTTTTTTCATACTATATGTATCCTTCCTTTGTTTCACAAATCTCTATTTTACTAATCAATTTTGTTTAAAACATTCACCTTTGATTTCTCTTTTTATAGAACCTTCATGAAAATCATCTTCTTGGTCAGCCATTTAACTTGAATTAACCTATAAATATTCTTATAACACTAATAATAGCTCAATTCTACCCTCAGAGGTTGGCCATAACATCCATGGGTCACCTTTAAGTAGATACACCTCTCAATTAGGCCTTAATAGCCCTTATAGGTCTCATGGAGACTTGTTCACCCCTTTAGTACTTCATCAAAAATATTAGAAACACAAAACCAATTAAAAATTAAATGGTTCACTATAAATGACTCCTAAAACACCTTAAATATATTTCATTCATAACTACACTCCTTTGTTTATGCATAATCTACCCAAATATTAGTTTTATACACAAAAACACCACGAACGAATAAATAATCAACTTCTAAGCATTTTTTCATAATTAATATATCTTGGTTAAAACTCTAAAATGTGTATGGTTCTTAAGGAGTATAAAAAAAATTCTAATAGTCAATTCATTAGAAAACATCAAAAAGTCATCAATACAAACTCAAACATCCTTCTCAGATTACTTACAGACGGTCAAAACCATAGTCAACTTTGGAGCTCAATAATTTATAATTATTTGGATATTCAAACATTATAACCAATGTTTATGGATGCACCTTTGAGTTATATATCATTTTATTTTTATACCACCATTAAATTCATCATATATCAAAATTTATGGCTCAAACAATACACATTGGTTTTAATCTGTTAATTTAAATTCCAATGGTCACTATGTAATATAAAAGCTTCAGACATCTATATTCATCTCATGACCCTTGTAAAATTTATTCAAATATGATCCAAATATATCCTTGGGAGTATCCTTCTATTTACCTTCAATCATTATCCATTTATATTTGATCCATACTATCAATATTATGACACTTGGTAGTCCTATGTGTCTTCTATTTATGTTGTTGCTAGTCTCCATATACTTACACCAGTTGGTATCCCTACATATATTCTATGTACTCTGTTGTTAGTATCCATATGTGATTATACCAGTTTGAAGTTTTTTTTTCATTCTATTTACTCTACTATAGTCTCCATATGCATTTACAACGCTTGGTAGTCCCACGTGCAATCTCAAGATCTGAATTATTAACCTCATGATCATCGTTAGATATCCATCTGCAAGATTACCCACATGATTTTGATCCTTATTTTGAATAATTTATTTGATTTAGATATATTATGGCACATATCAGTCCTTGTATAAAGGCCACTCAATTTTGGAATTTTGGCTAAGTATGGAAAACACTGCAATCTCCCTAGAAGGACAACTTTGCACCTCGATATATTTTTCTATACACAACCTCATGAATTAAAACTTGGACCACAAGACCTTGGTAAAAAAATAATTATACCCATGTGATGAAATCCTTTTGACACTACCACATGTGTCAATTTTGACATCATTAATCTGCTCACTTAGCCTGATTCACCAAGATGATTAGGAGAACCTAGACATTCATATGACTGATTTGATGAATTCTTCACTTTCACAAACACTCCAAGAATTTATAAAACCTCATATGATATGTAAAACAATAAAATAACATCAAAAGCATTCTCTATCATCTCAAAGACCTACATAAATGATATACATTCTCAAATCCACTTGGAACCTATCATTTTGTCATCAATGATTATGTACTCTAATCACCTTGACATCAATGACAATAAATGTATCTCAAGAACATGCTAAAAAATATCCCCATTTGACATTGATGACAAACACCTTTAATAATGGTCTCTCTCAATGTGAACAACACTTTCATCCTAAACTTTTCTCCCCTTTTGATAGGTCTCTTCCTCAACATCTCAACTTGATCTTTGAACCTAATAAAATACTCATAGATCTTAGAAACCTCCCCCTAACATCATGATCATCTCATATAACTTGTTATCAAACCATACTCAACCATATCATATACTTGGAATTGAAACATATCACATATTCTTCTCCTCACTCTATGTATACATTGTATATTATCAATTGAAGAGAACATAACTCTATCTAAATTGTAGTTTGATTCTTAGCTTATAGAAAACATGCCTAAACTTCACTTACTCCTCAAGAAACCTGATTTAGCTCCCCCTAACTCTAAATACTTTATAATGAATTTATGGATTAGGAGATGATTCCCAAGCTTTGTCTTAGGTATTCAAATGTTGTCTTTGTCAATGGTTTAGTCATAATATCTACAAGTTATTCTTTTTTAGGCACATAGTCTAACTTAACACTTTGATTACTCACTTTTTATCTCAAAAAATATATCTAATAGGAATGTGTTTAGGTTTTGAATGCATAAAAAGAATCTTAGAGATACTAATTGCATTAGAATTATCATAATAGATAGGACAAGGTCTATTTTATCTTCCCTTATAGTCTTCCAATGTTGTTTCATCCATATTACCAAAGTAAAACAGGAAGCAATAACTATATATTAAACTTTTACAGTTGATATAGATACAAAGGTTTGATTATTTCTTATCCAAGACACCAAGAATTCACCCATGAAGAAAACACCACCACTGGTACTCTTCATGTCATCTACACATCCTACCCAATCTGCATAAGTGTATGTCTTTAGATTGAATTCTTTACTCCTAGGGTACCATAAAATATACTCTATTGTTTTCTTGAGATACCTTAAGATCCTTTTAACTACTTTCAAGTGAGATTCTCTGGCATCATCTTGAAACATTCCCATAAGGCATACTACTTGCATGATATCAAGCTTATATATAATAGATTATAAGATACTTTGAATCATGTATCTATATAAAGTTTGATCAAATTTTGGTGATTCATCTTGTTTATATAAATTTTACCCTATGATCATTCGAGTACTCATTAGCTTATAATACAACATGTCAAACTTACTTAGCATATCATTGATGTATTTTTATATGAAATGAATGGCCCTACATCAATTTGGTTAATTTTTAATGTTAAGAAGAAGGGAAGCTCTCCCAAAATTGACATTTTAAACTCAGTCTTTATAGAATCTATAAATTCTCTACTCATGTTATCATTGTGAGGACCAAAAATTATGTCATAAACATAAACTACAACTAATAATTGATGAGTTCCATTTATTATAATTTATAAATTACTATCAACAATCCCTCCTTTGAAGTCCTAAATTGATATATACTTATCTAATCTATCATACCAAGCTCTAAGAGCATGTTTAAGATCATATAAAGCCTTCTTTAGTTTACAAACATAGTCCTGATTGCTTGTTTTTTAAAAATCTTTAGGTAGCTGAATGTAAACTTCTTCATCTAAGTTTCCATTTAAAAATATAGATTTTACATCCATTTGGTAAATTTTTAAACCTTATAAGCTTGCATAAGATAAGAAGAGTTAATTGCTTCCATTCTTGCCATAGGAACAAATGTCTCATTAAAATATATCCATTCAACTTGAGCATATCCTTTACATACCAGTCTAGCCTTATTTATTATGACCTCTCCTTTCTCATTCATCTTGTTTCTAAATACACACTTGGTTCCTATCACATTTTTATCATTTAGCCTTGGAACCAAATCCCATGTTTCATTCTTTACTATTTGATCAAGTTCCTCATCCATTACACATGACCAATTTTTATCTTTTCTAGATTTTAAGAATGTTTTAGGTTTAATATTGGATAACAGAGCTATGTCTTGTTGATTATAATTGACCAACATTCTCCTTCTAGTTTGTATACTAGCATTCACATTTCCAATAACTTCAAAAATAGGATGATCCTTCTATAAACTTATAGAAGAAGTTTTATTGTCCTGACTTACCTCTTCTTCTACATCATCTGATTGATCAGGTATGTCTTAATTATTTGAAATAAGATCTCAATAGTGTCATTTATCTATAAGCTAGGTTTCTTGATGTCACCTACTTCTTCAACTATTACATTATAGCTTTCAACAACTTTGTGGACTCTTTTATTGAAACATCTATAAGAAGAACATATGGAGGAATAACCTAAGAATATTCCTTCATCAGACCTTGAGTCAAATTTACTAAGACTTTCTTCATCTCTTTTCATAAAACACTTTGTATCAAATAATTTAAAGTGTTTGACATTGTGCCCTATTCTTCCATAGCTCATATGGAGTAGTATCACCATTTACTCTTACTTGGCATCTGTTTAAGATGTAGTCTAATGTATTAACAACCTCTTCCCAAAAACCATCTAATAGTTTATAATCTTGAAGCATGATTCTAGTCATCTCCTGGATAGTTGTAATTTTTCCTTTCAACTATCCCATTCTATTGGGGTGGCTTAGTAGTAGAATATTGTCCTCTAAAACCTTTTTCTTCATAAAAGTCATCAAACTTATAAGACCAAAATCATCCTCCTCTATCTAATCTCATACACTTGATTCTTGATACTTTTCCAATTTCAACAAGAGCTTTGAATATGTTAAATTTTTCAAAAGCTTATGATTTCACTTTAAGTAAATATATCAAAGTCATCCTAGTGAATTCATCAATTAATAACATGAAGTAGTTGTTACCTTGAATGCCTTGAGTTCTTGTAGGTCCACATAGGTCAGTGTAGATTTAACTGAAATAGAGCTATGGTGAAATTATCCTTAGTTTTTTAGCTTCTTTTGGTTTGCTTCACATGATAACATTCCTTGAAAATATTATGAATAATCTTAGTGATTTTAGGCATATGCCTTACTATCCCTTTTTAATTGATCCTTACTAAATTATCAAAGCTTAGATGTCCAAGTCTTCTATGCCAAATCCAAATTTCCTCTAATTCATTCGAGAAACACTCCTCTCTATTGGATTCATGGAATATATAAAATTTGTTATCTTCCTTGTGAATGTATAAAACCAATTTTATAAACTTGGATCTTTCCAAACTTGGATATTCTCACTTTACACCCTTTGTTATGAAAATTTAGAGTATTTCCTTGTTTACACATTTAGCTAACAGTTAGAATATTATGTTTCAAACCTTCTACATATAAAACATTTTTAGTTCTAGTGTGGCCATTATCCAAGCTTGCATAACATTTACCAACTATTTTAGAAGAATTATTGTCAACAAATCTTATTGACCCTAGATTATGTTTTTTGAGAGAGATAAACTTTCTCTTGTTTCCTTTCATATGACTTGAGCATCCACTATCTATGAATCATTTCTTGTTTTCATCCTCTTGAGTATGTAAGGAAGTTTGAACAAACATTTATTCTTCCTTTGGTGAACTATCAAAATCTTTCTTCTTATTTTCTTCAATCTTGGATTTGTATTTCTTGTACCATTTGATGGTATCAATGACCTGAATTTCCTTTATCCAAAATCCTCTCTTGCATTACTTGGCTATATGTCCCTGTTGATTGCAATTATAACATAGAACCTCATTTCTACTCCTTGAGGAGTAAGTATAATCCCTATGTCTATGAACATATTCGTTACAAGTATTAAAATATCCATTGAAGACAACTATAGTTTTTTAAATTAGTCAACCCCTTATCTTGAAAATCACTTTCCCAAGACATCTCATCCTTGAATTCTTTGGTAGAGCTAGAATTCTTCTTATCTTTAGATAAAATCACATCTATATATGTCATATATTTACCTTCCAAATTATTCATCCTTTGGTTCATGCCTTTATTCATCATGTCCTACAAATTATTGATTATTGATGTTAGTTTATCTATTTATGTCTTTACACCATTAATGTTTGCAATAATATCATGAGACATTGAGGAAGTCATATCTAAATTTTTACTCCCTTTTTTTATTTTTAAATCTTTCGATATCATCCTTTAGACATTAATTCACTTCCTTTAGACGTTTGATCTTAGATAAGGCACATACTAGTTCACCTTGAAGAAATGTCTCAGTCTCTTTGTCATCCATTGTACCTCTGATCACTTTCAAGTGGTTAAAATTGTGAAGAAGGTATGGCTCTAATACCAATTATTAGAAGTAAAATCACTAATAGGGAGGGTGTGAATTAGTGATGAAAGATAATACAAACTTCAATTCTAATTCTTTCAAACCCTTAATCAATCACCACAAGCATTCATAATAATGAACAAGAATGATGATTCAAGATCAAGAACACAACACATGATTTTTTTGGGAAACCCTCATAGGGAATAAAACCCAATATCAAGCCTAAAAACACATGTAATACTTATCCTATAATATGATCATAAACATGAGACCTTTTATTAAAGCACCTACTTCACAAGGAGCACTCACCCCTAAGCATGAACAAGCACCAACTTGTTCTAGATGTTGAGCACCTGCACAACACCTATGAAATTAGCATATCCATAAATATGATTGCCTTTGAATCTAATGGAGAAACAATGTTTTACACCTCTCTTCTAATCCTTCACCCTCTCTCAAACTTGCATAAATAAGCAATGCATCCAAAACACCCTTTTAGATTACTCTAGACCTATTTTCTCATCTTCAATCTTAAATTCTTGTAAGTAAACTATTGTGACATCAAAATTATGACCTATAGGTTATACACATAATGTTTAACCTACTTTTATCTTTAGTCCATCCACTTGGCATACTCACTCTCTTATTCCATTACTTCACAACTCTCTATTATACTAATCAACTCTCTTCAAATCACACACTTTTGATTTAACTCTTTCTAGAGACTTCATGAATATCATCTTCTTGGTTATCCATTAGACTTGCCTTAACCCTTAAGGATTTGAATCAAATTAATACATATCTTA
>JARHVA010005786.1:412500-480000 GCA_037957365.1 Torreya grandis
ACATCATTCAACAACCAAAACTCCATAGCAAAATGGAGTAGTTGAGTAGAGAAATAGAACAATTTAGGAAATGGTGAGGACAATGCTAAATGAATCCAAGATACTAGATAAATATTAGAGATAGGTAGTTGCTATAGAAGTGAATATTTAGAATAGAGTATTATTGAGAGTCAATAGTGACAAGACTCCTTATGAGCTATGGAAAGATAAACTACCAATAGTTGATTATTTTAGAATTTTTGGTAGCAGATGCTTCATAAAGAGAATTGATAAAAAACTTGTTAAGTTTGAATCCAGAGTAGATGAAGGTATATTTCCTGGTTATTATTGTAAAATTAAAACTTATAAATGTTATAACAAAAGAACCAAGAAAATTGTTGAAAGTGTAAGTGTAAGGATAGAAGAAGATGGAACATAAAGAATCAGTGATCAAGTAAACATTCTTGAAATCATTGAAGATGAATATTTTGAAGAATCAGATGAAGATGAGAAGAAGGATAAAAAGGACACAAAAACCCCATCCAAATATGTTTAGAGAAATCATAATGAAAGTGACATCATTAGGGACATAAATTAAGGAATTCAAACTAGAAAAATGATGGTAAGTGAATGTGAGCAAGTTAATTTATCTTTGTTCTCCAAAATTCAGCCTAGAAATTTTTTAGAATCTAGACATGATAAGCATTGGGTCAAGGCAATGGATGAAGAATTAAATCAGATAGAAAATAATGATACTTTGGAATTAGTGCCGAGACCAAAATATCACAATGTGATAGGAACAAAATGGGTTTATAGAATTAAGTTGAATTAAAATGGAAAAATGACTAGGAATAAAACAAGATTAGTATGTAAAGGATATGATTAGATTAAGGGAATAAATTTTGAAGAAACTTTTGTACTAGTAGCAAGGCTAGAGGCTATTAGAATGTTTCTTACATAGGCATTGTTTAAAAAATTTTAAATGTTTTAGATGGATGTCAAATCTACCTTCCTAAATGGGAATCTAGAAGAAGAGGTCTACATTGAGAATCCTAAGGGATTTATTCTCTCAAATATTAGTAGCCATGTATGCAAATTGAAGAAAGCATTGTATGGATTGAAACAAGCTCCCAGAGCTTGGTATGCAATACTTGATAAGTACCTATAGGATTAAGGTTTCAAAAAAAGATTTGTTGATAGTAATCTCTACAAGAAAACAAAAGGTGAACATTAATTGATTGTTGTAGTATATATTGATCACATCATTTTTGGAGGAAACATTGAAAATATGACAAAATAATTTTTTGATAATATGCAAAAAGAATTTGAAATGTTTATGCTTGGAGAATTGTCATTTTTCTTAAGATTACAAATATTTCAGTCAGATAAAGGAATTTTTATACCTCAAAGTAAATATGCTAAGGAAATGTTGAAGAAATTTGGTTTTAAGGATTGTGCACTAGTTGGCACACTAATGTGTATAGGAAATAAAGTGAGCAAAGATGAAGATTCACCTATTGCAAATCAATCTTTGCATACATCAAAGATTGGCAGTCTTTTATATTCAACAACATTAAGGACAGACATCATGCATGTAGTAGGTATGGTTACAAGATATCAGTTAGCTCCAAAATATAGTCATGTTTAGTTGGTGAAAAGAATATTCAGTTATATTAAGGGGACATTGGATTATGGATTGCGGTATCTCATATGCAGAGATTTCACTTTGGTTGCTTATACAGATTCAGATAGGGCAGGCTGCTTAGATGATAGAAAGAGCATAAGTGAAGGAGCTTTCTTCCTTAGTGATAGCATAGTATCATGGCTAAGCAAGGAGCATAATTCAGTATCACTTTTTATAGTTAAATTAGAATATATTGTAGTGGTATTGTGTTGTACTCAAGTGATTTGAATGAAGCAAACTTTGGAAGATATAAAGGTAAAATATGATGAATCTATTTATATTTTTTGTGAAACATAAGTGATATTAGTATTTCAAAGAATAAAGTGATGCATTCAAGAACAAAAAATATTCCCATGAGTTATCACTTCCTGAGAGAGTAGGTTGTAGATCAATAGGTGAAGATGGAATATATCAATACTATAGACTAGAATGCAGATATTTTCACAAAGGCATTATCAAAAGACACATTTGAGTATTTGAAGGAGAAGTTAGGAGTAATTTCTTTTACTTCCTGCCATTGATGTTTAGCATCAGTTTAAGGGGAGCTAAGTGTTTTCTCTAGGTAGGCCCTTTGCCATTGATATCAAAGGGGGAGAAAAATATAAATAGGTATAGGTATAGGTATAGGTATAGGTATAGGTACAGAAATAGGTACAGGGAATAGGTATAGGGAACAAGTACAAGTTGTTATAATAAGCGGGAGTTACAATATGTTTTCTAGATGGTAGTATGTGTAGGTTTCAAGATGTCGTAGTTTCAGTTTGAGGTTGCCATCAATGACAAAGGGGGAGATTTTTGGAAATATTGTCATTGATTTTAAAAGTCTAGCATTAGTGATAAAGGCCCCATTACATTTAATGATGTTTTTAATATTCATATCTTGGATAATATATGTTAATATTTATTTCATATTAATGAATATATTTTTTCTTGCATATAAGTCAAAAGAGGGCCCATAAAGAAGACAAAGAGTCACATGGTAAAGATAAAAGAGGAATGGGATGTATTTTCTTATGAAGAGTCATCTTGAGGAATTCTAAAAGTCACCATGTGAAGACAAAAGAGGGTATGGTGCATTTTTCCATGAAGGGACACTTTAAAG
Source organism: Torreya grandis (assembly GCA_037957365.1). Taxonomy (NCBI): domain Eukaryota; kingdom Viridiplantae; phylum Streptophyta; class Pinopsida; order Cupressales; family Taxaceae; genus Torreya; species Torreya grandis. Next base: position 415,266 of record JARHVA010005786.1, read on the forward strand.
AATATGAAAAGTCACCAAGATAAAGACAAAAGAGGAAAGGATGCATTTACTTATGAAGGGTCACCATATGACTTTTCAAATGCAAGGATACAAAGGGTCATGCAAGTTTGGTGCCATTTTCCATGAGGATTGAAGGGTCATAAAGGGTTAATTCAAAAGGTCATTGGGAAAGCTATAAACAAAGGCTTGAGAAGCCATTTGAAATATGCAAGAGTGTGCATGGTTTGTATTTGTTTTAAAAGAGAGAAAATAAGGAGATATTATAGAGTTCTATCATTTATTGAGTAAGCAAGATTGAGAGATAGTTGTATTTTATACACAAGAGAGTTTTGAGCTCCTATGGGTTGGTGATCACAATATCTTTGCAAGGGGTTGGTTCTCCTATGGGTTGGTGCTCATAAATAGTTGACATGTTGGTACACATAAAAGGGGTTGGTGCTCCTACAAGTTGGTGCTCATTCATACCCTCTCTCTCTCTCTCTCTCTCTCTCTCTCTCTCTCTCTCTCTCTCTCTCTCTCTCGTGTGGTTCATATTATTGTTTCAATTTTATTGCATATCTCGAATGTGTCGTTAAGTGGTTAAAGAAAAGGAATTTGATTAAGTAAAAAGATATATATATATATATATATATATATATATATATATATATATATATCCTTTTACTTAATCAAATTCCTTATATATATATATATATATATATATATATATATATATATATATATATATATCTTTTTACTTAATGAAATTCCTTTTCTTTAACCACTTAACTATAAAATAATGATTCACCCCCCCTCTTAGTATATTTTTTTCTTAGAATTTAGGCCATTTAAAAGTCTCACATGTAATCTGTATACTCTACTATTGGTATCCATATGTGTTTATGCCACTTGGTAGTTCCACATGCAATATCAGGATTCTTTAACTTATTGACCTCATGTTCATGGTTATATCTCCATATACACAATCACCTATGTTCTATTGATCTTTGACCTAAAAAATTGATCTAATCAATCCATATTATGACTATCAGTATTACTTGTATAAAGGTCACTCAATATTACAAATTTGGTGAAGTATGGAAAACACTACAATTTACCCAGAAGGCCAACTTTGTACCTCGATATATTTTGATATACACAACCTCATAACCTAAAACTTGGACCATAAGATCTTGGTATAAAATTGATCAAACCCATGTGACAAAATACTTATGACACTATGACATGTGTGAATGATGACATAATCAATCTTATCACTTAGCCTGATTTGCCAAGATGACTAAGAGAACCTACATATTCATATGACTATTTTGATGAATTCCTTTAATTTTCATTAGCACTCTAAAAACTAATAATGCCTCATATGACCTCTATAATAGGAACATAACATAAACAACATTATATATTATCTCTAAGACATGCATACATGATATGCATTCTCAAAGGCATTTGGAACATATCACTTTGTCATTAATGCATTATGTACTCAGATCATCTTGACATCAATGACAATCAATGTATCTAAAGAACATGGTCAAGAATAATCCCTAGTACATAAGATATTTTTGGATATGATGGCCCCACTTGTGTGGGCTCTACATACTCCTTTTTTAACTTCTTATAATGCTAGTGTATATTTTATCGAAGGTAAACAACAAAATAGAGTTTCATCAAAACTGTGGTGGTATAGGGTTGGTCATAGTATGGTATAATGTGTGATATTATGGACAAAGGCTTTGGATTGTTTGAGGGATAGGTCTAGTGGCACTATTTTATCATGGAGGTAGGTGTAAAGGTTGGAATACCAAGTATATTTGTGACCAACAATATCACATATCATTGTGACAGATGATGGTTCTTAAGTTGGTATAAACATATATTTAATGATAAATTGGTATTCTTTGGCCATATCTATTTTTCAAATCAAAGATCTAATGTTATCTATGGAATATAATATTATATTACTATCCATTAGTATATGTTCAAATTGTACATCGATAATCTATTGTTTGAGAGTATCAACCATGGCCTTGTAGGGAACCAAGTTATCATCCTATGTATAAAAATGGCTTGTAAACTAATTGATGAGTAATTAGGAACACCATTAACCTTTAGATGATATATGTTCTATTTTACATATTATTGAATTCCTAAAACAAGTGTTTTATATGCAACCATGTTATTGGTATAAGGAAAGATAATCATGAATAACTTAGGGATTAGATCCCCATATGGTGTAATGAATAAAAGGCCTACCCCTGATCTATGTTTTGTTAATGATCCATAAAAATATAGATTCTAGTTTTTTTACTCAAGAGGTGTTTTAATGATGGTCATAATCGATTCATCTAAGAATTGGAATGTTAGTAGCTCTTTATTTGCAAGGGGTACCTTAGTAAGGTGATATTCAAGAACTTGCCCCTTAATAGATTTTTTGTTGACATACTTTATCTCAAACTCACTTAAAAGCATGATTCATTTGGCCATGCAACCTTATAAAGATATTTTAGATAGTATATACTTGAGTGGATCTACTTTTGAAATGACCATGGTATTGTTATTTAATATGTAATGGCATAGTTTATAAGTTGTGAAGACCATAGCTAAACATGCTTTTTTAATGGGCATATAATTATTCTTATACATGACCAATGTACAACTTTGATAGTACATGAAATGATCATTTCCAATATCATCTTGTCGAGATAGAAGTTCCCCCAAGGATTTATCGATAGCTGATAGGTATAATAAGAATGTATTTCCCAATATTGGAGGCAATAAAATAGGTGGATTTGCTAGCTAGTCCTTCAAGTGTTGAAAATATTTCTAACATTCATTATCCCAATGAAATTATATCCCTTTCTTCAATAAGTGTGTGAAAGGGTGGCATTTATTAGCCAACTGAGATATGAAAAGTCTAATAGATTATATTTTTCCCCGTAAACTATGGAACTACTTGAAATTAGTTGGTGGTGGCATATTTGTTATGGCTCATACTTTGGTTGGATCAACTTAATTACCCCTATGAGACACAATGAAGACAAGTAATTTTCCTAAAGTATCTCCAAAAACACACTTCTTGGGATTGATCCTAACTTTATAGTCATGTAGTCTATCAAATGTCCTTTTTAGTGTTATTAGATGATCGGCCCTAGTCTTTGATTTACCTAGTATGTCATCAATGTATTCTTCGTCATGCATCATATTATGAAATATGATGGTCATGCCTCTTTTGTAGGTGTCCCTAGTGTTTTTGATACCAAATGGAATAACCTAAATATAAAATGTTCCCCAAAGAGTGGTGAATGCTATTTTGTGTTAGCTTTTTTATGTATTTTGGATCTGGTTTTAGCCTAAAAATTTGTTCATCTTTATTTCATAACCCATTATGGAGTCAATAATCATATCAATGTTTGGAAATGTAAATTCACCCTTGGGTTAGGATTTGTTTATGTTTTTAAAATTTATGTAGATTCTAATTCCTTTTGGCTTTTTTTTTAATGACATAAAATTGGAGATCCATTCTAAGTATTCGATCGGCCTACTACATATCACTTCCAAGAGTTTTTACAACTCTTTATTGACTAATACAATAATATGAGGATGCATTTTACATAATTTTTGTTTAACATGTTTGGCATCAAGATGTACGACAAGATAATTTACAACCAAGTCAGGTTCTAAACCATTCATGTCAAAGATGCCCATGCAAATATACCAACAAATTACATCAATAGGGCTATAAAGACTTCACGTTCCTCTATAGTGAGGGATTAACCTAATTTTATCCATTTTGGGTTGTTTAGAGTCCCGATGTTAACTTATATTATGTCCTCTACTAAAAGGGCTGACTCATCTTCCAAAATATTTAGCAAAGATTTGGACTAGCCTATAATGATAGATTCCTCTATTAGGATTGGCTCTTCAAGTTCTCCTAAGCATGATGAATCAAAATATCCTAATGGGAGGGATGGTTATGTAATAGATATTGATGTAAATTCTTTGATGATTGGATCAAAATCTTGATATTATTGAAGACTGAACATAGACCAATAGGCAAGTTCATCATTAGTGGTCTTCATAGCTATGATTGATGAAAGTCAAACACCCCCATCTAATGACACCTAAAATAAGTTTTCACCACTAGAATAACCTCTATATTTACTATTTCCTAGGTCAAAAAGTGTTTTAAAGAGGTTTTTGCTTTTGAACATCAATGTTTTATTTATTTATTTTGGTTAACAGTGTTCACCCATTCTCTGAAATAGGCTTCAAGATCCAATTTGATTGAGAACCATTATTTGTGGGTTCCCAACGGAAAATTATCCCTAAGGCCTAAAAAATTGTAGAAGGCCTCATCATTCTAATACTTATCAATTGGTACATTGTATTCTTATTAGTCCCAGTTTATTAGCTAAGGATAATATAATGCAAGTGGATTATGGTAAATAAGTGGTTGAAGGGTACAAATTATAGTATTATCAAACAAGTTCGTATGGGCTAGGTCATCAAAAGGGCTAAGATCAAATTTTCCTTTGATGTCAACATTGTCATCACTAGGCATTGGTGATGGAAATCAAATAAGATATGTGTGGACATGCCCAAGTGATTTAAATCTAAGACCATATGTTCTTCTATACTAAGTGGTAGAAATTGGCTTAAACATACCTTGATGATTCAACCTTAGGCTTCCTCCTTGATAAGTGTGTCTCTCCATGGTTATGTTGGATATGGGATACTTGGAATTGATATAAAAATTATCCAACTTGTCATTATATAACCATGATTCATCACCTTCAAGTGGGTCTTTTTCTTGGCCAGAGGTCAGTATGAAAGTAATAGGTGTTGGACTATGTAGGTGGATTTTGCTCTTTCTTTGCCATTCTATGAGCAGTTTAGCTTTTGGTATTACAAAGGACTTGAGGTTTTGTTGAATATTACTGATATGGAATGTATCATGGGTCAAATATTCTCTTGGACCGTTATCCGGGATAGTATAATAACTGTATATTTTAGGAAGTCGCATGTGGGAAAGTGAATCAAGGGTATTAGGGTCAATGTAATTGGCCTCTAGTGAATCAACAAGTATTTAATTTACCTTGTCCTTCTTGGAAACTAGATTTAGACCAAAATGATAGTTATATCTCTTTTACTCAGCCTCTAAATGCTTATAATGCTTGTATGGCTACAAATCCCCATGAACGATGATTTCCATACTTGAATGGGAGAACTTGATACACTGGTGTAATGTTGACAAGATTTCATGAATCTCATGCATCCAATGTCTTCCAAAAGGCATATAATATAAAAATTTGATGTTTAACACATATCATAAGGTACCATGGGTCGAAGGCCCAATGATAACTAGCAAGCTAATGGTTCCTTTTGATTCCCATTCTTCATTGTCATAGACTTTGATTGTTATCATTCATAGCAACAATGATAAAAGTACTTACCAAGTTGGGTTTAAACTTACCTTTATGTTTCTTCCTGACCATAGTATTCTTTTGGATTTATTTAAGTACAAGATCACCAAGTTTAAATTCTTTATGTTTCATGCATTGATTGTACTGGCCACAAAGTCAAATTTGATATGCTTGCAAATTATTTAATATGGCCAAACATTTCTCATCAAGTAACTCGAAATATTTCAAGTGAGTTGATTGATAGTCTTCATCATCAAGGACATGATTTAAAGAGATTAAAAAATAAGGTAACTTGACCTCAATGGGAAGAATGGATTCAATGCCATAAATAAATGATGGAGTGGATCTTGTGGGAGTATGGTGATTGGTATGGTATGCCCAAAGGGTACAAAATATTTGGAGGTGCCAATCATGGTCGACATCATTAACAATAATTTTAAGGATGTTGACAATGATTTTATTAGATGCTTTGGCTTAGCTGTTACCTTAAGGGTAATATGCTATGGAAAAATGTTGTTTAATATTAGAATCAAAACATAGTTATTTGATATCTTTGTTTTGGAATGATCCACCATTATTAAATATAATGTTGAAAGGGATACCATAGTGGAAAATGAGATGGTTAAATATGAATTTATAAATTTACTTTCCAATTATGTAAGTGAGGGGTATAGCTTCAACCCACATAGTGAAATATTTTATGGTGGTAAAGATATGTTTATGGCTATTATATGTGATGGGGTTTATCTTCCGAATGAGATCAAGGCCCCATGTAACAAATATCTATGGTGTAAGCATTAGTTTCAAAGTATCTATCATGCCAAAAATCATATTAGCATGCCATTAACATTTATCACATCTTTTCACATATGCAACTACATCTACATCTATTTTTGGCCAATAGTATCTAATAGATAAGATATTATTAGATAGGATGGCCCCATTAGTGTGTGATCTAGATACTCATTGATGAAATTCCCATAATGCCAATGTATATTTTTCCAAAGTTAAACAATGAAGTAGAGTTCCATCAAAATTATGGTGGTATAAGGTTAGTCTATGTAAGGTAATATGGGTGGTATTATAGACAAAGGCTTTGGATTATTTATGAGATAGGTTTGGTGGAATTATTTGATCATGGAGGTAAGTGTAAAGGTCAAAAAACAAAGTAGAGTTCAGACCAATAATATCATAGATCATTGTGATGGTTGATGGTTCATGAGCTAGTACCAATAGATTTTTAATGAGAAACTGGTATTCTTTGGCCATATCTATTTTTCAAATCAAAGATCCAATGGTATCCATGGAATCTACTACTATATTACTTGACTTTATTTTATGTTAAAACTATACATCAATAATCTATTGTTTGAGAGTGTCAACCATGGCCTTGAAAGGAACTGACTTATCATCCTTGGTCTAACAATGGTCTGTAACTTGATTAATGATTAATTGGTAATCACCATAAATATTTAAATGATGTATATTTTATTGTACTTACTTTCAAAGTCTTGTAATAAGTGATTCATATTCAACCATGATTTTAGTACAAAGAAAGATGATCCTAAATGACTTAGGGAATAGATTCCCCTATTTTTAATGAATAAAAGGCCTACCCCTAATCCATATCCTCTGAATGATCCATCAAAGTATAGAATCTAGTGTTGTCCCTCAAAAGGTGTTTTCATGATGGTCATAATGGATTCATCTAGGAATTATAATGTTATAAAAATCATATCTGCAAGGGGTACTTTAACAAGGTGATCTACAAAAACTTGTCCCTTAATGGCTTTCTGGTTGACATACTCTATACCCAAACTCATTGAGAAGCATGATCCATTTGGTTATGTAGCATTGCAAATCTATTTTAGATAGTATATACTTGAGTGGATCTACTTTTGAAATGGCCACGATATTGTTATTTAACATGTAATGGCACAATTTTTGAGCTATAAAGACCATAAATAAATATGATTTTTAATGGGTGTATAATTATGATCATACATGAATAGTGTATGACTTAGATAGTACACGACATGCTTCTTTCCATTATCATCATGTTGATATTGAATTTACTCTTACAGATTCATTGGTACCTGATAGGTATAGTAAAAATGGTTTTCCCAACATTGAAGGCAAAAAAATAGGTAGATTTGTTAGATAGTCCTTTAAGTGTTGAAAATAATTTTTGCATTCATCATCCAAATGAAATTATACCCATTTATTCAAAAATTCTATGAAGGGATGGCACTTGTTAACCAAATGAGATATGGATCATTTAATAGAATGTATTTTCCCTTGTAAACTATGTAGCTATTTCAAATTATTTGGTGGTGGCATATTTGTTATGGCTTGTACTTTGGCTAGATAAACTTCAATACCCCTACAAGACATAATGAAGCCAATAAATTTTCCTAAAGTAACTCCAAAAACACACTTTTTAGGGTTGAGTCTAATTTTGTACTCATATAGTTATTCAAATATCATTCTCAGTGTTATTGGATGATCAACCTTATTCTTTGATTTACCTAGTATGTTATCGACGTAGTCTTCAACAATGTCATACATCATAACATGAAATATGATGGGCATGGCTAGTTGGTAGGTGGCCCCATCATGTTTTATACCAAATGGCATAACTTGATAATATAATGTTGCTTAAGGAGTGGTTAATTTTGTTTTGTGTTAGTCTTCTGGTGTAATTCAAATCTGGTTGTAGCTTGAGAATCCATCTATCATTGAAAGCATTTTATAACCCATTATGGAGTCAATAATCATATCAATGTTTGGTAGATTAAATTCATCCTTGGGGTAATATTTGTTTATATTTCTAAAATCAATTAAGATTTTGATTCCTTCTAGATTTTACTAACTAACACAACATTGTAGATCCATTCTGAGTAGTCAATTGGCCTGATACATATCTCTTCCAAGAGTTTATAAAAATCTTGCTTGACTAATATAAAAATACAAGGATACATCTTGCACAATTTTTATTTAATAAGTTTGGCATTAGGATGTACCATAAAATGGTGTACAACTAAGTTGGGGTCCAAACAAGGCATGTCAAAGGAGGCCCATGCAAATATATCAACAAATTATCTCAACATGGTTATAAAGACTTCACATTCCTCCTTAGTGAGGGATGTGGTTAATTTGATCCATTTTAGGTCATCTAGAGTCCCAATGTCAACTTATTTTATGTCCTCTACTAGAAGGGTTGAACCATCTTCCAAAATAGTTAGCAAATATTTTAACTAGCTTATAATAGTAGAGTCTTCTTTTAAGACTAGCTCTTCAACTTCTCTTAGGCATGATACATTAGAATCCACCAATGGGAGGGATGGCCATGCAACAAATATTACTAGAAACTCTTGGATGATTTGATCAAAAGCCTACTATTATTTAATATTGAACTTGGACCCATAGGTAAATTCATCATTGATGGTCTCTAGGGATATTTTTGAATAAAGTTGAACACCCCTATCTAATATCTCCTAAAACATGTTTTCACCACTAGACTAGCTTTGATATTTACTATTTCCCTAGTCAAAAAGTGCTTTAAAGAGGATTTCATTTTGGGACCTCAATGTTTTATTTGATTGTTTTTGCTATGGGTGTTCACCCATTCTTTAAAATAGGCTTCAGGATCTAATTTGATTGAGAACCCTTGTTTGTGGTCTCCCAATATAAAGTTGTCCCTAAGGCCTAAAAAATTGTAGAAGGCCTCATCATTTTAAAACTCATCAGCTGGTACATTAGATTATTATTGGTCCCAGTCTATCAGTTGATGATAATATAATGGAAGTGGATTATGGTGAATAATTGGTTAAATGGTATAAATGGAATTATTTTTGAATAAGTTTATATGGGCTAGGTCATTGAAAGGGTTATGATCAGACTTTGCTTTTCCATCAAAATCATCATCACTAGTCATTGGTGATGGAACCTGAATAAGATATGTGGGGTCAACCCTAGGAAATTTAAATATAAGATCATATGTTCCTTTGTATCGAGTGGTAGACATTAGCTTAAATGAATCTTATTTATTTAGCCCTAGGCCTCCTCCTTTATAGACAAGCCTCTCCATGATTCTGTTTAAGATGTGATACTTGGCATTGATATAACAATTTGCCAATTTATCATTATAAAACCATGATTCAACACCTTCAAGTGGGATTTTTTATTGGCTAGAGTTCAGTATGAAAGTAATTGGTGTTGGAATATGAAGGTGGCCTTTGCTTTTTCTTTGCCATTCCATGAGTGGTTTAGCTTTTGGTCTTCCAAAGGACTTGGGTTTCTATGAAACCTTAGCAATATGGAATTTACCATGGGTAAAATATTCTACTAGGCCATTAGCTGAGATAGTATAATGATTGGATATTTTAGGAGGCAACATGTAGGAAAATGAATCAAGGACATCAAGGTCAATGTAATTGGCCTCTAGTGAATCAACAAGTATTTATTTTCCCTTATCCTTCTTGGTAACTAGATTCAAAACAAAATGATAGAAATAGCTATGATACTTAGCCTCTAAATACTTAAAATGCTCATAAAACTACACATCCCCATGAATAGTGATCTTCATACTTGAATGGGGGAACTTGATACAATGGTACAATGTTGATTGGATTGCATGAATCTCATGTATCCAAGGTCTTCACAAAACCATATTATATGAAAATTTCATGTCTAACATATGGCATAAGGTATTATAGGTTAAAGTCCCAATGATAACTAGAAATATGTTGGTGCTTTGTGTTTTCTATTCTTCATTATCTTAGGCTTTGATTATTATCATTTCTATATGCGAGTCAACTATTATGTATCTGATAAGTTTGATGAGTTTTAGAGACACTATGTTTAGCCCTGATTTATTTTTTATGAGGACATGTTTCACTTTTAACCATATTATGACAACTTCTATGTACAATGGATTATTATGGAGAGGGCCAAGGGATGGCATATCTCTTTGGTCAAAGTTTAATTGTTGGCCTAGAGCTATATGTTTAACCAAGATTAAAATTTATCTAGGGATATGTTAGTAGGAACTTAGGATTGGCTACAAAACAATGTCAAGATGTTCCTATGGATTGTAGATATACTTAATAAATCTAAAATGGAGATTTGTCAAGTTTATTCAATAATTGGTCCACTATATCAAATGTCTATTCTTAGACAACAAGAAATGGCTTGTTCCTAGCCAAAATAGTTTATTGGATGATGGGTGAAGTGGAAGATGGTTCTCAGCCTAGTTTGGTAATCTTAGACCATCAAGTTGTGATAGCACAATTGGGTTAGATACAATACCACTGTTGATGACAAATGATGGTAGAGGTGGACCAGATAGTATAAGTCTTGATTACTGGTGCATTTGTGTATGGTCACATCTTAATGATTAGTTATCAATATAAGGTCCAAAGTGAGAATCCCTGCTTGTTGGTTCTCATGTATGTGGTCTTAGGTCAAATAAGGATCATTGGGTTGGGTTGGTTGATTAGGAATGATTAGCAATGTTTTTATTTGATCTGTACTTGGTCTCAAACTAATGGAAATGGCATTAATGTAACCTCCTACAATATGGAATACAACCTTATTATAATCATGTACAATTGCATGGTAGGTCTATTGGTTGTTGGCATCATTCAAGAATTAGTTCTATCCATTAATTTGATTTTGTTGGTTTTAATACTAATTTTTTTGGTTATGCCTTGGTTGTTGGTATTGTTTTTATTATTTTCATGGTTGTTGTTGAGGGCTTTTATGTTAGGGAAAGGGGTTTTGATAAATACTTAGGTTCTGATTTGATATGGAAGTTCCACAGTCCAATGTTGCATACCCATTTTCTAGCATAGTTTTGATCAAATGTTTAATTTTCACACAAGATCATAAATTATGGCAATAAACCCTGTGATACTCATAGAATTCATTTTTTCCTGTTCCACTTTGGATAGTCCATGCCCTTAAGATAGTGTTTCAAAATAGGCTGATTAATCAAGTTAGCTATGATGATCTTGGGAAACATGAATTCAATGGACTCTCCAAGGTCACTAAAGATGTGATAAGTATGCATATTCATCCTTGAAAGAGTGTTTTGTAAAGGTATAGGTTATTAAATTTGGTTCATCAATCTATTATGTTGTGCTTGCTATATTCTTTAAATGGATTGTTAGTGAGGAGTAATTTGCATATGTGGCATTTGTTGAGTAAATAATGTTTACACCATTTGGACATGTCGTGACTCAGTTAATCTATTCCCTATAACATTCTTGTTATGATTGAACTGCTTGGGTTTATCATAATTATTGACTTGGGGTTTTTATGATGCTTGAGCTTGGATGTGGTTCTAATTTTAGCCATTATTTTAGTTTTGATTCTAGCTTTGGCTTGATGAGGTATGTTTATTGACCCCTTTGTTAATAAAGGCTCTTTTGATCAAAAAACCTTTTTCAATTATCTATTTAAAATTATGTGTGCATTACAAATCTAGATGCTAAGATATCTCACTATGTAATTTTTTAGTAAACACAAAATCTAGTTGCTTATCTGATAGACTATGGGTGAATTAGCTTGCAAGGGCTCTCCATCATTACAAATAGTGTACAAAACATTCACTAGATTTTGTTTTTACTTGCTTGAGATTATAGGTGAAGTGTTTCATAAACTTATCAAAAAGATCATCAAAATCAGACACTGAGTTCTTTGATAATTTCAAGAACCAATCCAATGCTTATCCTTTTAGGTTTTTTGTAAAAAATAGTAAAAGGTATATATCACTATACACCACTAGTTGGCACACAACAAAGAATTATATCAAATGGGCCATGGGGTCACCTTTCCCCTTGTATTTGTTGAACTTCAGTGGTTCATACATTTGAGTAAATGGTATTTATAATTACTCCATATTTAAAGGGTAAGAACACATGTCATCTAACTCAAACTTTTTGGTCTATTTCCCCACTTAGATGAGGGTAATTACATCTTTTATTTGTTTTAGTTCTTGGGTGAGGAAATTAGTGGGAATTTGGGTTGAGGTGGAGGTTGGGAAGGCAAAAATGGATTAATTTGACCAAGGTATAGTGGAGGCATTTATTAGGGAGTGTTGGTTTGGTTTGAGAATGGACCAGGAATATTCATATGTAGATTTGGGTATGGTTATTGAAATTCCATGTGTTGCTATGAGATATTATGATTGGAATTCAGTATATGAGCATGTCTTTAGGGAAATTATGGCTGAGATGGAGGGATATTATTTTACTATTCTTGTTGAGCTTGAATAAGGACATGCTACCGACTAATTGAGCCTTGATGATTCAGAATAACTTGTGGACCAAGACCTTATCATTGAACTTGTGGTACATTTTTCACCTAGTTTATACTTTTGGAAAATTGTAACCTCCTGGTTATATGAATCCCTACTGGGAAGTTGATGCATGTTGGAGATTCACATTTATTGCTAACCAATACTTTCACACTATTGATTAGGCATCATTTCATTTTGCATTAGCATGTTTGTCTATGACTAAATAGGTATGTTTGTTTCTACTTGGCGAGGTGGAACATTTGTTTTCCTTTATTGAGGTGACAATATGTTTTGCCTCTATTGTATGGGTAAGATTGATGGTGCCTACTTTTGTAGAATGTTTCTCATCACCTATTGGGGTGGAGTAACATTCATCACATTTTATTGAGGTATGGCATTGGTCATTGGTTGAATACTTAATCCTTGGGGTTACATACTCAAAGAAGTAGCTAGTTGTGGTTTAGAGGTAGTTTTTTGAGGTTGGGAGGTAGAAGTTCCTACTCCCTAAGTTTGAAAACCACTCACAATGTTAATAAAATGCACATTTTGTTGTGGACTATGTGTTTATGTGTTGTGAATGCTTCTGGATATTTTTATGTGTGTGCTTTTTAGATCAACATTTTAGGTCACACTTAGTGAACCGTCATCAAGATGAGAGTGAGGAAAGAATGATCTTCAATTGTAGACTAAAATCCATTTATTCTTATGATGTTAGGAAGGAAGAGTATGACAAGAAATTAACAAAATAAAAAGATAAACAATAAAATAGTGACAAGTGACAAAAATGGTGAAAAGAGACTAAAAAATCCAATGAAAGAGGAAATTAAAAATTAAAATTATAAATATAATTTTAAAATTAAAATTAAATTGAAATAAGAATGAAATAAAAAAGAAAATTAAAAATTCTAATAAAAATAGAAAAATAGAAAATTCAAATGGAGATTGAAATTAAAATTAAAATTAAAATTGTAAAAATATTTATAATTATAATTAAAAATAAAATAGAAAATAAAATTCAAAGTGAAATTAAAATTTAAAAAAAATTGAAATTGAAATTGAAATTAAGATTAAGAAATAAAATTGAAATATAACTCTAAATATAAAATTATAGTGAAAGACTAACAGATAAAATAGGAAATAATACCTAATAGAAAAGTATAATAAAAGACAAAATAAACTAAAATAAAAATAAAATCAAAAAAATAAAACAATGGATAAAATAACCAGTTAAAGGGAAGGGAAAAAAATAATCCACAGACAAAATAAAAAATGAAAGAGAACCTAGAGACCTTGTAGGAGCCCAAAATGAGGTATTAGAAGGGATAGAAGAAGGAGAAAATTGGGGAGATGGGGCTTGGGGAAGGGAGAGGGTAAGAAGTCTACGCTTATGAAGCTAGTGGACGAGAGGGGGTTCAACAATAAGCATGATGAATCAGATCTATTATAAGGGTCTTTTAGAGAGGTAGACTAAGAGTTTCCAAGAATGGTTTAAACCTATTCCTACGTATCTATTAAGTTTATTCTTATGTTTGCTAATTTAAATTGCTTCTCTTAGATGATGTTTGAGGAAGTGGTCTTCTATTGCAAGGATTTTGGTGTCTTCAATGCAAACATGATGTTTAGTATAGAATGAATGTTTATCAAGAGTGGATTTAATTACTCTATCATTTTTGATATCTATAGCATGTTTAATGACCATAGTGTTTATTGAATGTCTATTCTCACTAATGTAAGATAACTCGCACGAATAATCAATTTCATAAACACCACTATAGAGGAAAGGATCTACGTGATCTTTAGGATACTTGAGCATCTTTATATGTTTTTGAGGGGGATAATAATAGTCTGGATATTCTTTTTACCTAAAATCTTACAAATCTTGTTGGAAATGCCTTCAATATATGGGAGATAAACCATTAGTTTACCAAAGTTTACATCTGTAGTGAGTGGGTACAATAGAGAAGTACAAGTAGAATTAAAAGCTTGATTAATTTGGTTTTTTGGTAACCATTCCTCTTACAAACTTTGGACACATGGTTAATCTCCTCTTCTAAATGGTCTAAATTACAAATTCTCAAAGCTCTAGTTGCCAGAGTTTTAAGCACACTAGACTTTTGTAAAGGGTGATTATGGTAGTTAGCATGTAGATAGAGGTCAGTGTGGGTGTATTTCCTAAAGAATTGGAGAGAAAAAGAACCATCTTGTTTTATATAAAGGAGGACATAAAGGAAGGGTAGGATACCATCATGTTCAAGTTCTTTTGTGAACTAGATGTTTTTCATAATAATATTAATATGTTCATGGAATTCTTCTAATTTTTTAGGCTGTGTGGCCACTTAACATGGGTGTCATCAATGTACCTCTTCCACCACTTTGGTTTTAGAGGGAATGAGAAGAGGGATACATTTTCAAAATATTCCATGAATAAGTTATCAACAACTGGGGAGAGAGAAGATCCCATTGCTACTCCTTCGGTTTGTTTATAGATCAAGCCTCCAAAAGTAAAAATGGTTCACTTTAAACATATTTCTACTAAGGATTTGGTTTCCTCATCAATGTGTGTGCCTAATATTCTAATAATCTCATCAATGGTAATTTTCATGAAGAGTGAGATAATATCAAAACTCGCTAAAATATCTTCGTTAGACACCTTTGTTTATTTCACAAAGTTAACAAAATCATCAAAATATTTTATGAGAGAGGATGTCTTCCCTACAAGGGGTTTAATTTTTATAGCAAGATAGGAGGCTAGGGGATAATTTGGAGAATATTTAGTATCAACAACTAGTCTTAAAGGTATGCTTGATTTGTTAATTTAAGGGGCCCCATAGATCTTAGGGTTGATTTCCTTTTTTTGTAAAAGATGTTTCTTTAGGCTATCATCTAAGAAAGAGATATTGATAGTTTTTTAAACATTTTTTTATAATTTTGGAGATAGGATCGATTGATAATATCTTATAACTACCCCATGTAACAAGGTGGTCTAACATCTTTTGATCATAATCAAGTTTGTCCATAACAACTATTGCATTACCTTTGTTAGCCTTGGTAATGATAATGTTTCCATTGGAGTTGAGATTTTTCAGAACAATTAGTTTAGCCTTAGAAATGTTATGAGAGGAAGTTTTGATTTTATTAATGTAACTATACAATATTGTCTTAATTCCTTAGTGGTTTGAATTAGAATACCTCTAAGCACACTTTCAATATTAACCAAATTTTTTTATCTTAGAATATAATTAGGGGCAACCACAAAACCTAACCCCTTTTATAAAATATTTAAATAATGTTGATCTAAAGGTAAAGTAAAAAAATTCACAACTAATTTGGACTCATAATCATCAATCAAGCCCTTAGAGGTGTCAAGCTTGTAGAGAGTATTGGTAGCTTCTAATTTAGGAGGGATGCTAGGAAAGGGAGGTACAAACCTTTAGGAGAATAAGGAGGGAAACCAAATTTAAAAGAGGTCTGATGTAGATGTACAAAGTGAGGTTTTTATGGATGTACCAATTTATTATTCGTAAGAAGAGGAAAGACTAGGGTTAGTTTTTCCAAGGAGAGATGATTAAATCAAACATCATGTCTCACATCTAGGATAGATTACAAGCTACACGTTCCATCATTAATGGTATTTTCAGGCATTATCAAGATGGGTTTGGGTGAGTGAAATGAGGAAGGAAACACCAATCAATCTAAGGTAGGTGATGGTTGGGATTTACATGAGGGAGATAATAAAATCATGTTGGATTGAATTATTGCATGGGTATGGTTGTTATCTATTAAATAGAGGAATTTAGAAGCTATAACATTAATGATTTTATGGGAAGGTGGAGAAAGTTTCTTTTAGGATAGGAAAAATTTTCTACAAGAGGTGACATTGTACATGCAAGAGATAAATAATTAAAAAAGTAGGTAGGTGAATGGTTCTTACTTGGTATGGGTGAGAATGGGATGCTAGATGCTAAAGCCAACGATGCTGCTAGGAAGTAGGGAGCATTGGGAAACACAATTGATGTAGATGGAGGCATGAAAATTGAGTGGGAGGAAGGTATGAAATTAGAAGAAACATTAGAGACATCTACTAGAAGAGAGAAAGATGAGTTAATTGGTCTCATTTAGATTTGTATGGTGAGAAATTCCTCTATTGAATAACATAGGTGATGGCAAACGTCGCCTTTTACTACATGTCGAATTATCCCTTATTTCTAATCAATGACCATGTTTTATATAATGGTGAGTGATGAAATGTTTTTAGACTTATGAAGATTGGCATTGTTTTCAAAATCGGTCTCAGTTCTACACTGTGTCGTAGACCCAGGAATAGATTTGTACCTCTTTAAATCACATTCTACTAACTCTAGATCTCTACTCATATTTTGGTTAGTGAGGCATATAAATTTATGTTTTGATTAGCCATAGAGTGAATTTGTAAGCCTTCATATCTAGAGAATGAATACACAACAATTATAATCTAGAGATCGATCGATATAGAAGATTCCAATCGTAAATGTAAATCTTTTAATTAAGTAGAAATGCGGCTCATTTTTAATCTGGTGACATTGATAATAGACTTGAGTAATGTGAAGTTGGCTCTATCAAAAATGGATTTGTTCTTATGACATATTAAAATATGGTTTATTTTAACAAAATTTGGACAAACCTTGTTATGTTGACATCTTTTGAGAAATTCTAAGTCTAAAATTTTCTTTGAAAGTTTGATTCTCAACTTCTCAAAATGCTTCACCTTAAGGTAGAATTCCCTCCCATGAAGGGTATCAATTAGATTGATAGTATTTACATAATCTATTATATTGTTGTGAATATTTATGGATATAACTATGTGTACACTTTTTAGATCGACATTTTGGGTTACACTTAGTGAACCATCATCAAGATGAGAGTGAGGAAAGAATGATCTACAATTACATACTAAATTGGACATTGATTGGATGTTATCCACTAGGTTTTGCTCACTAATCTATGTAAAATTAGAAGACACTTCTTTGATAGTTGGGGTATTGAATATATTTTATACCAAAGTTACTCACAAAAATGGATCTATACCCTAATTTTCTTGGCCAGTCAACTCAATTAGAACTGCTATAAAAGGATTTAGCTCTATAAGAGGAAAATTTGACATGGTCATATTATTAAATTTGTGCACTAGGTTTAGGCACATTTGGTATGCTATCTACATCTAAATGAAGTGGTCCTTTATAAGGCCGTTTCTTATGACAAACATATAAAGGTCCTTATATGGCATCAAAACAATAGCATGCAAGTTATTGTAAGAGGCATGTTCATTGGTTTCATGATAATTTATGTTGTAAGGCTCTCTTAATAGACTTGGTACATTTTCACAAGGAAATTCTATCAAAAAAATAACCCCTACTTTATCAGCTCTAATTAAGACTTCATCCATATTATTATAAAAGTGATGATTAAACTAATTTGGGCCATAAGTCAATGGCATTGTAACATAGTAAGGTTGTTGTTAAATTTGTTCAGCAATTGGGGGTACATTAGCTAAATATTATACCATGTATTATTGGTCTTGGTCTATGTATAGGGACATGCTGACCAAATAATGGGCCAAAGGATCTTCACCCTATTCCCCTAATTAAGAGTTGTAAGGTGGATAAGGATCTCTCTCACAAATAACATCATCAGGGGTCTTGAACAAAGTCATATTGCCTATAAAATTACCTTAACCTAGATTATACATAACACCACTATGTGTATAGTTATACATGGTCAAATCAATCATGATTTCTTCATGATTAAAGTATGAAAGTTCTAAAAAATCTAAAAAGGAATGTCTAAAACAATAAAAGTTTCAAATTCTATCTAAATCATTAAAAGGGATGGAGTTATATCTCCAAAATGGTTTGTGACAAAATTTGGTATAGAATAGTATAATTTAAAATGTTTAATGTTAAATGCCTCACACAAGTAAGGTCAATTGGATGCACTAAAAACAATATTCCAAACTCTAGGTCCAAAGGTTTTTTAAATAGGTCCAAACTAAGAAAAGAAAAGTTGCTAGGTATTTTGGCCAAACATGATGTCAAAAGCTAGGCTCAAATAAAGGCATGTGCTACTAGTCTTTTCCAAACATAACATCAAAAACTATACTTAAAACAAATGAGTCTTTAATTTAAAAAACTTAGAATATTTTTTTATAAACTCGGCACTTGATTTTAGATATAAAATCAATCAAATTATTATGAGGCACTAAACAAAAGGCAATTGGGGAGAAACTATTTTCTCCTAAATAATGATACAAACAAATAGTTTTCAAATTTGGGTAAAAAATTAACCTAAGTTACACAACCCAAAATAAAAAGATCAGTAACTAAGCCCCAATTAGATAATTCCTAAATAACAATCCATCAATGTTTGAATCCAAAATTGTCAAAGTTAATTAAAAACTCAACTTAATAAAACTTATGCTCTTTAAACAAATAAACTAGGAAAATTTGAAAAGAATAACAACACTAGACAAAGGCCCAAAAAGGCACATGTGGGATTAGTTTAGGATATAAATAATGGTTGATTTCAAGGCTCTAATGTACAAAATTGAAAATGATTTGGGCAATGTAATGTTACCCATTTTAATCAAGTGACACACACAATGTTTTTAACGTAAAATTCTAAGGTAAAATCATGGTGTCAAATGGATGGCATAACACCTCCTCAAACAATGGAGTAGTGTCGACAAATAACTCATTTATGACATGGTATTAAAAAAAATGTTTTAGACTTAAAATACCAAGTAATAAGGAGAAAATAACAAATATAACTAAGTAAATCATCTTAATCCCTAAATTGACAAGGTATGGCAAGTGGGGTTGACTAAAACTATAGTTTTTTAGTGTCTATATTGATCCCAAGCATGATTTACAGTAGAGAAGTTTCACATCAATTGAGTTCATATAAATTAACTTACTATGCAATGGTCTATTCCTTAGTATAGCAATTCCATGCGTGGATAACTTAGTAGAATCCCCTGGTTAACCAAACCTAACTCTGTCCTTCATTACAAAAAGAGAGGTTATCCAATCACCTCTTAGCTCTCAATATATGTTTACCTTAATTTATATACCCCTTCATGGAGCAGGGCTGAAACACTCTTGGGAGATGAAGCCCTAGGTCAATGCTTCTCTATATAATTAATGAAGAAGCTATGAACTCCCCTTCAAAAATGAAATTTTATGAAAATAAATGATTGAGTGGAAAGACTTTAAAGGTTGTTTTTATGTCACCCAAACCATACAAACTTTGAGGAAAGCCTAGACAACATTCTTTCCATGCCTTAGATTAAGCACACATTGAAAGTGAAAAGGTTCTTTTGGTCACCCAAGTTCCTTATAAGGGATGGAGGAGGGCATACATGCATTCTTTGTTTTGTATAAAAAACACACAAGCAATCAAACACATTCAAATTTTTGAAACCTAAGTGAGTGTTAATTTTTGCACCAATTGAAATGTTTGATTAAGTTCTTTACTTGGTCCATTAGCTTAGATTTGCAATAAAACTTGAAAGAGTTTCCATAAAATAACATAAGCAACAAAAATAACTATGCTCATTTCGAATCACTAAAACCAAATATTCAAGATTCAACCATTCATTTTAGGCACCAAAATGAAGTGTTTAAGACATAGATAGATTCATTTTAAACACCTAGAATTAAATATTCCTATGTCTAAACTTGTAAATTCATGTGTTTATTCCCATTTTGGACCTTCAAGGGTTAAAGAGTTTCCTCCTACTTTGAATAAATTTCAATAATGATCAATAGGCTTTCAAAACATATCTCTCAAGTTCATATTTTAAAAACACAAAGACTGATATGAGTCACCTGTGACAAATGTCAATTACTAGGGAATTGGCATCGATTAGTGATAACCAATGTCAATCAATAAGGACCAAGATTAGTTGCCTATGAACCCAAAAGTAGAACCACAATGAGATAAAAAATGTTAGTTAGTCAATGGTTAGATGAAAACTTCTCAAAACCTATAAGGAGATGATTAGATAAGGACTATAAACATCAATAAAACTAAGAAATCACAAGTACGAATGCTAAAAAGATTCAAAATGCAAGTTTTTAAGTCATGTATTCCCATATAATCTGATTGATGATGGTCACATAAAATTAAGCTTGGTTAGGCAAAATTGAAGATGGTTAAGTAGAACTAATGTCAATTATGCCTGACTGATGTCAATCTTTGTGTAGATCTGAGTTGGCACAGAATTAAAAATATCGTAAAAACAAATGCAAAACTCCAAATTTGATGATATTCAAGCATTCATTTGACAATTTATGATTTGCATCTTGGTCTCCTTAGTACATGTGGTATTTTGGGTCCCACTATGTGTGCAACTTGTGATCATAATAATTTGACATAGAGAGGAGGTTAGTATTGTGTTAGAACATAAAATAATGAAATTGACACACTAACATGGTAACATATTTAGCCTAGATCATAGGGGGAGTATAATAAACAAAAAGAAATGAAAAGCATAATTAAAATGTAAAGAACAACAAGATACCTTCTTTAAATGCTCCAAATTATTTGTTGTGTGGCTTGTTTAACTTGTGCTCAAAGAGTATTTAGCAATGAAGTTTGGATATCTCCTTATCTCTTTGGCACCATGTCTTGTGACTTTATGGTGGCCTTGGCTTGTGATTTTAGAATTATAACACTATATATTTTAATAATTCACCAAATCCTACATTATAACTTTATTATGTTCAATCTCTATAAATTAAGAGGTCTAGGCTTGTATTTATAGGTTTAGAAACTAACCCTAACACAAGGTGAGTTAGAGTGTAGTTTAGTCATGGAATGAGTTTAAGCCTAACCTAAGTGAGTTAATTAACACCAATAGAGTTAAAAGGTGTCAAAACCTAATGATTAGTAATGAATAGTCATGGGTGAGATAGTTTAGGACATTTGACAACTCAAAAAAGGTAATTATGAAAAAGATAGGATATTTCTTTTTTGAATTTACTTTTCTAGAATTTAATTAATTGTGCATGGATAATTCAACTAGGCCTTAATGTTTCTATCGCTAATTCGCTTTCTACATTCAAAAGATGAATAAAGAAACTAAGGAAATGGACAAGGCTAGAAGTACCTAGATATAGACTGTGCACCATAATCCAGACGCTTGTGAGCACCCCTCTTTGGCCGTGGAGGAATGACACCTGCAAAGAAAGAAGACTTGGACAAAAAGGTGTTAGATAGATAGATGGTGGGTTGCCAAGCAAAAGCTTGTTCCCAAAAGTATGAGAACTTCCTTAAGGGAGGTCAACCCACTATTTTGATAAAAGATAAATGACTGATAAATGACAGAATGCTAAAATAGACTGAAATGATAGCAAACTAAAAGAGAAAAGGAAGCAAAGGCTTACCTGGAAGAAGCTGTCGGCTTAGTCACAGTCACCGGCGTCGGTGGTCTTACCGGCGTCGGTTGTCGGGGTCTGTCGATGTCGGTTATCTTTCCGACGTCGGTCGGGGTAATAGGCTTGGACGGGGTTTAGGCAGGTTCTGGTCGAGTCTGGACAGAGTCTGGGCTGGGCTTGGTCTGTGGATGTGCAAAATGGTCTGGGAGAATCTGGTTTTAGTTGAAGGTCTGTGCAGAGGTCTAGGATAATAGACAAAATGTTGAAAAGGGACAGAGAGATAAAGGAGGCCGATCAGGGAGATAGGAATCCGGGTCTGCCTGGTTTGGTTAGCAGTCTGGGTTGGGGAAAAGAAGAGCTGAATCTAGTTTAAAAGCAGATGACTAGAAAGCATAAAGAAAAACAAATAGAGTACTTACCTGTGCCCTGCTAAAGGAGGTGTTGATCTTGTTGCTGATGATGCTGGATGTGAAGCCTGTTGCTGATGGAGAATCCCTATTGTTCACTTGCAGAAGCTTGCTGTGTACCTGAGGGAGAGAGTCAGATTGATTGGCAGAGAGGTCAAGTGAAAGGACGGAGACAAGGGTCTGATGCAAAGATCGAAGAGTCAGGATCCCAGAGATAGAGACGCCCAGAGCGAAGAGAATTTAGTTTGCGAGCTCAAGGGTCCAGGGGCTGCAACAGATGCAGAAAGGGGTCTTGAAGGCTGCTGACGCTGGCAGTTTCATCGACGTCAGCCGAAGGGTCGCCGACGTCGGCAGTGTCAGAATGGGGACAGAGACTAAAAATAGCCTCTGCCCATTCTTGCACACTGCCGGGGGAGGGATTGTGGGAAGAACGGTTATGAGGATGCTTAAATGGGCATGGGAGGAAGATAATGAGAAGATTTGGCATAATAAAGGCTAAGAGGAAGGTGGAGGGATTCAAGGGAGGATCCAAGGTGGCAAGGGTGAGGTGGAAAGGGGGCCACTTAATTAAAATATTTAAGTTATTTTAATCAAATGAATGGAGAGGACTAAGGCCAAGGGTTAGGATATGGGTTTGAGGCGGACAAGGGGGAGAACCAAGGTGCAGACACATTTGTGGTGTCTACATTTGCCCCTTTTTGTCTTGTTGGTTGTTCTAGACGAACTACAAGACAAAAACAGGAGGTTGTTGCCCCAGGTAAGGGATGATGTGGATTGCCCCGAAGTATGGATGAGGTATTCCCCCTTAAAGCAGGAGTCAAGGGAAGGAACCTGAAATTGGGTGCTGATTTGACAAAAAGTGGATGAGAAGGGTGAAGAGTAAGTGAAAACGCTGCAAAAGTCATGATTGCGCGTATACCATGTCACGGGATAGGTAGGTCAAATGGTCGTAGTCAAAAGGGTCGAGGAGTGCTAAAATCAAAGTAACCAGGCCCCAGCATTTAGTCGTCTGCTGATCGAGTCACTCAATCTAAGCTGTAGCTCCAAATGGTCGTCGTGTTCTAGGTATCCAGGGCTCAGGAAGTGCTCCCAGAAACACGAAAAAGTCACAAGTAGTGCAGATCAACCGGCTTACGATCCTATACTTGTGAGGGTCCAAAAAAAAAGTCTGCAAACAATTTTGCTATTTATATGTGAGGTAGCATGCGTGCAAACAAAACCAAGACAGAGTTGTCTTGGAAGTGGTCGAAGGTCGAAGGAGATACGTATGATCTCCAATGGTCAATGTTCAAAGGGATGGATGGACGAAAGGATGTGGCCGAGCTAACCTCAGAAAATGTCGTGTGATCTGAGTGCTGCCTACATAGCCCTTGTGTGAAGGGCCTCAGGCCAATGTAGTTCTCCCTAAAAGGGAGGAAGGGTCAAAGAGATTGATTGGTCTTGGTCAAAGAAAATGATTGGTCTTGGTCAAAGAAAATGATTGGTCTTGGTCAAAGAAAATGATTGGTCTTGGTCATGATATAAGTCACAGAAGAGAAGGTTTGTCCATCATAGAGACGAACAAACGGGGGTGGTCGAGCTAACCTCAGAGGATGTGTTATCTGATTGCTGCCTACATAGCCCTGGTCATAGGGCCTCAGACCAATGTAATTCGGACTGCGAGGGTCAAGATGGTCGATGATGAGTTTGGTCGATTGTCGAAATGATGAAATGATGAGGGGAAGAGATGTTGCAGCCTTTTCCAAATGGTGTATTCTGCAACATTGGTCGAAGGTCTTTCATCCTAGCAATTTTCCATAGTCGTGATGGATGTATGCTAAAAATGAATGGGGTCTATTTATGCTTCATCAAGTATTGGTTTATGCTTAACATAAATTGGGTCTGGTCGATAGTTTCCATGTGTACTGATGTCCATGAAAAACTATGTAAAATGGATGAGGATGATGCCTGATGTCATGTTGAAAATGTTGAAGTTGGTTTGAAAATGTGACCAAAGTAAAGGATAAGTGAAAGGCAAATTGCTCTTTCATTGACAAAGACCAAAAAAGGACAGCATGGATAGGGGTTGTTAGAACAAAAGCCCCGTGTATGCGTTGCGTCGTGGACCAGTGTTGTGTTAGAGAAATAGTCGAATCACTTGACGTTAAGTGAGCTCGAAGTCCCTTGAGTGTGTTGGGGTGATAGGACGTGTTATGTGATACGAGAGGATGGGGTAACCCTTTTTTTGGTGTCAAGAAGAACCTTGCCCCTTTTATAGGTGACCCAAGAACGACTATAGGCGTGTCCATGACTTGATAGCATGTCAGTCTTCTTTTTTTTTTTTTTTTGCGGTGAACTGATCGATGCGGGAAGTCCACATGATAATATTGTTTGCTTGGTGGTCATGTTGTGAAGCTGATCAATGCGGGAAGCTTCAAAAGTAGGTGTTGTCTGTAGCAATAATTAGTCATAGCCATCCTTCGAGGGAGTGGTCTATACTTTGCTTTAAATGTTTGATAAGTTGACCTAGCTGTCCTTCAAGGGATCAGTCTAGTAATACAACAATTATGTAGCTGTCCTTCGAGGGAGCAGTCTACATTTAGAGTGTTTTATGACCTGGTATGATATATTATTTTTGAGTTGTTGACTGAAGTTTAGCCATGGACGAGCCTGTAGAGGTGGAAGGGTTCCCTTTTATTAGGACAAAGCATTACTGCTTGCCAAAAAAGGGTTGACAAGTGTTAGGAAGCAGGGTTGATAGGAAAAAGAATGACAATGACAAGGGGTTGCTCAAGGGACGAGCTCAAGTAAAACGTCAAGTGATCGAGCACTCGACTAACAGAAGAAATGGTCGAAGATGCAAGACAGAAAGGGGGGCTCAAGGTCTGATAAGTCCCTGGGCCATGCTTGTACGTTAAGGTCTGAGTCAATTAGGAGCAAACTTGCCCCAATTTGCCTCTTTCCAGATTGGTCAGGTGTTGATTGATGGATGTGAAGTTGGTTGACATTGCCATTGGTTGGTTGAAAAAGGTTGAATGTTTGGTTGAGAGGTCTGGTTGATTGATATTTGGTTGAAGTTTGGTTGAGACTGATCGAATAATTGGTCGGGGGTTGGGTCGATGGACATTTGGTCAAGATTTGGATGAAGGATGAATTCCCCCAGCGGGTAGGGAGAATGTTTTAAAAGATTGGTTAAGGTCGGTTGAGGTTTAGTGGTCAGATGGATGGTATTAATGTCGAATAAGGGGGTCAAAGGTGGCAAAGGGACCACAGTTTGGCGTGGGGATCCTGATTTAGGTGATGAGGTTGGAGAGGCATGAGTCAGGGTTGATGTCTTGTCAAAGAGGTGGTCAAGAGGATCCTTGATGAGAAGGGGGTCTTTCCTCCGTTGCTGACGAATGACAGCTTTAAGAGTGCAACAACGCTCAGTGTCATGTCCCAGAGTGTGATGATAATGATAGAATTTAGAGTTTTCGAACCAAGATGGCCTTGATCCGAGAGTTGATGAGTGGGGTGGTGTTGAGGGTTTGTTGAGAATGTAGCGGAAAAGAGAGGTGTCATTCTCCAAACATTGGCGAATGGAAACCTTGAGGGCACAACAATGTTCAGTGTCGTGCCCAGGCGTGCGATGATACGCACAAATGCAAGTGTGGTCGAACCAAGGTGGTTTAGGTCTGAGAGATTGATATTGTCTAAGAGGCGGGAGGTCGATACGAGATGACTGCAATAATCGACGTAAGAGCAAGGCATATGAACCTGCTAATGGGTCGGGATGTTTTATTGCAGTGAGGGTTGGTGACGTTGGTTTGAGCGGTGTGAGAGGCGTAGGTCGAGGGTTTGGAGGAGATGTATGTCTGATGGGTTGAGAGAGTAATAGAGGTGACTTGCCTCTATGAAGGATGGGAGTGGGAAGCACTCCTATTAAAGTGGACGGATGCGGGCCCAAGATTGAAGGTAATGACGAAGGTGGAGGAGGAGTTCTCTGGTAAGGTCTAGTAGCTTTCGTGTGTTTGGGTCGAGGGCCACTATTGTGTGAGGCGAGGTTAGATGTAGGTTTGGGTTTAGATGTGGATGGAGGTGAGTGAGATGTAGAAATCTCATGCAAAGGGCAAGAGGAAATCGTGACTAGGTCTTCCTCGATTGAAATGGGTGGAGAGACTGGTTCTTCTCTTGGTGGAGAAGAAATAAGAGAGTGTGGCTCCTCAAGTGGGCAGGGGGCATGGATGATCGTGCCTTTTATTTGTAGTTGAGGAGTAGGCAAGGTAGGGTCTGCAGATGAAGGTGGGCTTAATGGCGTTGATGTGGTCAAAGCATCCTCCAATATAAGAGAGTTTGGTGGAGGACTAGTAGGAGAAGAAGGTTCTTCATCCTTTAATGGAAGAGGTTGGTCAAGGACAAGAGGCAAGATAGTGTTAATCGCGTGAATGTTATGGTCTTGAGGGTCATTGGTCGAAGTCTGGACATTGTTTTGAGTAGGCGGATGATTCAAAAATGGTTGCTTGAAAATGTTGATATGTTGGTTAGGTGGGGCGTTCGGGTTATCTAAAATAAGATCCCCCTGTCGATCATGTCTTGGACGATGTTTTTGAAGGTTTGGCAGTTGTCAATGTCATGGCCTTGGATGCAATGAAAGGGACAGAAGTCGGCCTCCCTATATCATGTAGGGATGGCTTTTGAAGGGTCGAATTGAGGTGGTCAGATTGGAGGGAGATTGAGGACCCCCTGCTTGAGTAGTTTTTCCAAAACGGAAGCGTATGGTTCTCCAAGTGGAGTGTAAGAACGCTGAATGTACCGTTGTTGGAATTGTTTGGTGATGCTGGAAGATGTAGAAGGTTGAGATTGATTAGTTGTTGTCGAGGATGGTGATCTAACGACCACCGTATTGGCCACTCCTTTGGACTTGGAGTTGGCAGAAGAAGGTCTGGAAGAAGAATGGTCAGTAGATTTAGCGTTGGTATGACGCAATTTGACCTTATCTTCTTCAAGGGCGCGAAGTTCGAGCTTTCGAGCCATGATGAAAGCTTCATCAAAACTATGGAATGTCTGAATCCGTAAGGTAGAAGATATGTGTCTGGCACACGCTCGAGAGAAGAGCTCGATGAGCTCAGGTTGAGGCAAAGAGAAGGAGAGTTGGTTAATCAGGCCCCTCCAATGAGCGACAAAATCAACTACAGATTCGTCGTCAAATTGCCTGATGGAGTAAAGGTCTGTGATTGAGACTTGTTTGGTGATGTTGATTGAAAAATGGTCAAGAAATAGTTGGGTGAGTTGAATGAATGAAAAGAGAGAGTGTCTGGCAAGAGAACTATACCAGTCAAGGGCTGGGCCAGAAAGCGACATAGGGAACATGCGTAAAAGCAACGCATCGTCATGGGAAATAAGAGAACAGGCATGTCTAAATGCCCGTAGATGTTGTTGTGGGTCTTCCTTACTCTGAAAGCGAGTGAATTTAGGAAGCTCCCAATGGTTAGGGTATGGTCGAATAGGGACGGAAGGATGGATGGGCTCATTGCAAATTTGCTCATATGACAAAGTATTGCTTGAACCAAAAATGGAGGCTTCGAGACTGGACATTTTATCCATCAGCATTTTGATGATGACTACTGATAGATTGGCGGGTTGGGCGCCCCCTAGGTTGTAAGGCGCTTGGAAGAGGCTAGAGGAGGCGTGCGACATAGTCGGTTGTATAATGTACGGATGACTAGTCGCAGGGGCAGAAGTGGAGGCTAAAGGTGGTTGAATGGCGGCATTGGTAGAAAGATAGGTTGGCACTCCTACATTTGTGGGCACAACAGTATGAGGGGTCGAGACAATCAAGTTTTGATATGATGTAGAACTTGGTTGAATTGCAGGTGGTTGAGGGGGTAATGGAACCCCGATGGAGGTCGGTCTAAAAATAGATGGGGAGGCCAAACTTTGCGTATTGGCCATGGTTGGGTTAATAGTTGAGGTGAAAGGCTGAGTCATAAAGGGTTGGGTGGCGAATGGTGTGGATGTCATCGCCACATCACCCGAAAGGTCTCGCGTTGGGTTTCTCGTGAGATAGTTTTGGAGGGCTGCGGTATTGAGGTCCAAGAATCTCTCGAAATCTTGGTCCCCTTCAGGGATGATGGGAATTTGAGTCGAGGTCAGGGTCGGGGTCAGTCCTGTAGGAGTTTTTTCAGCCTCCGAGTGGAACTCCATGATAGGACTAGTTAGGGACGAGGGAGCGTGGTCAAAGAGGAGGGTCAGGTTCCAGAAACTGTGTTTTTGCAGTTCCAGAAACTTAGAATGGAGTTTTTGACAGAGAAAGGACAGGTTTTAGGCTGCTGGTTTTGAAAAAAAGGTCAGTGACAGAGACCGACGTCGGTTTAAAAAATGATGTCGGTAAGGCAGATAGCTGACGTCGGTCAAATAACCGATGCCGGTAAGAGAGGAAAGCCGATGTCAGTGGAAGAACCGATGCCGGTGACTATGTTTTCCAGAGAACAAAAAGATTTCAAGATTCTTTGGAAAAACAATGAAGAAAGCGTCCTCACTCACTCAAACAAACAGATGAGAAGAGAAGAACAGAGAGAGACAGACAAGCCTAAGCGATAAATCTTAAGAATTAACCTTAGAATCTTGTGGCTTATGCCTTAGATGAATGTTTGGGGAGATTGGCTGTAAGAAGGGTCCTAGAAGAAGGCGGTCTAAAGATGGTTTCAAGTGTTTGTTAAGGCGCTAAAAAATCTGTGTTAGGGTCTGGTACGTGGCGTGGTGCTAAGGAGCAAGCTCCCCTCACTTCACGATTCCAGTGGTTAGCTGGTCTCGCTTAGCCAAGATATACCTCGCCTAGAGTTTATCCTCCGCCAGAGAACGGAGTGGGCTTCCCCCTTGGTGATGAAATCCAAGTAGGGTCACCGGGACGGGTAAGGTATCCGCTGGGGGATGAAATCCCAGTCGGGCCTTGTCTCAAGTAACTTTGATGTGTGTTTTAGTGCATGTGGTCCGGTAGTGTAACATCAAGTGTCTACGATTTATTCAATATGCATTTAAGTTACTAGATGTGGACTAAGAAGATGCAAGCACAAGCAGAAATGAATGCAAAGTGTTTTAATGCCCAAGTCGAAATGTGATGTTTGTTATGAAGACAAGTTTGAAAAAGGGTTGAGAGTATGACGTTGGACTAGTCTAGAATGTGCAAGAAAGAAAAGAAAGATTCTTTTTAATTCCTGCTTATAGTGTCATTGAGAAGAAAAGGAGGAGAAAAGGTAAGAACCTAATGCTCCTAAATGAATGAAGAAGAAAAGGAACCCAGGAGGAACCTAGGGTCCCACCGGGCATGCCAGAATGTTTCTATCACTAATTCGCTTTCTACATTCAAAAGATGAATAAAGAAACTAAGGAAATGGACAAGGCTAGAAGTACCTAGATATAGACTGCGCACCGTAATCCAGATGCTTGTGAGCACCCCTCTTTGGCCGTGGAGGAATGACACCTGCAAAGAAAGAAGACTTGGACAAAAAGGTGTTAGATAGATAGATGGTGGGTTGCCAAGCAAAAGGTTGTTCCCAGAAGTATGAGAACTTCCTTAAGGGAGGTCAACCCACTATTTTGATAAAAGATAAATGACTGATAAATGACAGAATGCTAAAATAGACTGAAATGATAGCAAACTAAAAGAGAAAAGGAAGCAAAGGCTTACCTGGAAGAAGCTGTCGGCTTAGTCACAGTCGCTGGCGTCGGTGGTCTTACCGGCGTCGGTTGTTGGGGTCTGCCGATGTCGGTTATCTCACCGACGTCGATCGGGGTAATAGGCTTGGATGGGGTTTAGGCAGGTTCTGGTCGAGTCTGGACAGAGTCTGGGCCGGGCTTGGTCTGTGGATGTGCAAAATGGTCTGGGAGAGTCTGGTTTTAGTTGAAGGTCTGTGCAGAGGTCTAGGATAATGGACAAAATGTTGAAAAGGGACAGAGAGATAAAGGAGGCCGATCAAGGAGATAGGAATTTAGGTCTGCCTAGTTTGGTTAGCAGTCTGGGTTGGGGAAAAGAAGAGCTGAATCTAGTTTAAAAGCAGATGACTAGAAAGCATAAAGAAAAACAAACAGAGTACTTATCTGTGCCCTGCTGAAGGAGGTGTTGATCTTGTTGCTGATGATGCCGGATGTGAAGCCTGTTGCTGATGGAGAATCCCTATTGCTCACTTGCAGAAGCTTGCTGTGTACCTGAGGGAGAGAGTCAGATTGATTGGTAGAGAGGTCAAGTGAAAGGACGGATACAAGGGTCTGATGCAAAGATCGAAGAGTCGGGATCCCAGAGAGAGAGACGCCCAGAGCGAAGAGAATTCAGTTTGCGAGCTCAAGGGTCCAGGGGCTGCAACGGATGCAGAAAGGGGTCTTGAAGGCTGCCGACACTGGCAGTTTCGCCGATGTCGGCCGAAGGGTCGCCGACGTCGGCAGTGTCAGAATGGGGACAGAGACTAAAAATAGCCTCTGCCCATTCTTGCACGCTGCCGGGGGAGGGATTGTGGGAAGAACGGTTATGAGGATGCTTAAATGGGCGTGGGAGGAAGATAATGAGAAGATTTGGCATAATAAAGGCTAAGAGGAAGGTGGAGGGATTCAAGGGAGGATCCAAGGTGGCAAGGGTGAGGTGGAAAGGGGGCCACTTAATTAAAATATTTAAGTTATTTTAATCAAATGAATGGAGAGGACTGAGGCCAAGGGTTAGGATATGGGTTTGAGGCGGACAAGGGGGAGAACCAAGGTGCAGACACATTTGTGGTGTCTACACTTAATTAGGTTTAACATTTTAATTCATTCTATTTAGTATTTTTCACATGTTTATGTTTTAATTTAATTTTATGTGTGGATTTACCCCATTTAATAGGTCTATAGGACAAATTTCATGTTATAATGCCTTGGAATGATTGGATATGAATCTATGAGAGGTTTTTGTTGTTTGCAGTAGGATACCCCAATTAGGGGTGTCTTAATGGGAATCCAAGCCTTGATGAGTGATGCATAATAAAATTTGGGATGTTTAGTGATTCTTAGGCTTAATTTACAAAGATTGGTAAGAATCGGTCTAAAGTCTAGTATGAAGCCATTCGTGGATAATTTGAGGTGTCTATAGTTACTTTCCTAATGGCTAATAATTTTATTTCATTAATAGTAATTTTATTTATATTTACAATTGTGAGGTTTGGGTTTTTAGACCTATGATACCTATGATGTAATTGAGAAAATTTAAAATGTGTTTTATACTTAAAAATTTTAGAATAAAATTTCATATTTCATAACATATTTTTTTATTAGAATTGTTTGTATTTTTGGGTAGTCTAGAGTCATGATTATAGATACCTTTGCAATGGACATTGTCACATTTCAAGATAAGTTATGAATTTTATAATGTGTATAGGGTAAAGTTAATAATATAAAATTAAAAATATATTGTAGAAGTTTGATATGTAAAATATGTAATTTATTTTCAATATGTTCAATAGAGAAAAGTAAAGATGTGTATAATTTTAATAAAACTAGGAATATAAGTTCCTATGATAAAAAATTCAATGTGTCCTTATTGATATATCTAGACTGAATGAAATAATGTAAAGTTACAAATGCATTAGAATACAAGTCACACAGAGTCAACTAATATTGTATTAAATGATATGTATGTGATCTCTCTCATCTTTGTTCCCTTAAAAGTCAAATGGTTAAAATTATATACATCATTACAATAAGTGTTTACAAATGATGACAATTACAGAAGGGGTGACCCATCCTCTGCTTGAGTGATAATTGAATTTGTTGTAGATGCATAATTGGATTTTAAATACTGTGTGTTTCTATTATTACATTTCCCAATGTGTTGTAGGTCTTGAGAATGCTAGTCTACATGCCATGTGGTGAGATAAAACTAACACTAGATGTTGAGTATACATATTTCCATGGAAACATAAAAATCTATGTGGTATGTGATTTAGTACTACAAAATATCTTGAAGGTGTTTTCAAAATTAAGTGATGAATGTGTGCCAAAGGTGGACATGATACATGAATACGTGAGAATAAGTTGTACATCTAAAGATTTATCTACAACAAAAAACATGTTATGTACCTATGTATATGATATTATGGTGTTCATGGGTCGATGGAGGTGCCAACATGTGGTACATATCCCCATTAGCTAGTTATATTATTTTAGTATATGGGGTCAAATAGGTAACTTGTGGAATTAGTATATGGTAGAATGAGTTAGTGTACATTGGCATTTAGATTTTAACCATCCATAATTAGTGATAGAGGCCTATATAATGAGATTATAATGAACCCAAAAACTATCAAGAGCAAGAAAATTACCAATAGGCCAAGATTTTGAAAAAGGACCCAACATTGATTCATATTGATTGCTTGAAATAATTACAAACCCAAAAAATTCTTATATAAGCCTCAACTCTGAATTTACAGTTGACATGCAAAAATTAAAAAAATCTAAAATCTAAAAAGGAACATCTATTTTTAGTAGCTACTATTTATAGTAAGTTTCGTATGAAAGCACACACGGCTCTAAAAATTTCTTGAAATAACTTAAATACTAAAATTAGCCTATTGAATGAAATTCACCTGAAGTTAACTTATGGTTCTAAAAATAGAAAATTTCCCAAAAAATCATTAAACATTATTTTTGGCCTTAGATGATCACATTTGGCCTCTAAAAAATATCAAAATCAAATTTAAGCAAATAAAGTGATTTAAGGCAAAATCAAACTTTTTGATATGGTCATTTTGGTGCATGGAAGAGCTCAA
This sequence comes from Torreya grandis, assembly GCA_037957365.1. Classification (NCBI taxonomy): domain Eukaryota; kingdom Viridiplantae; phylum Streptophyta; class Pinopsida; order Cupressales; family Taxaceae; genus Torreya; species Torreya grandis. Next base: position 448,563 of record JARHVA010005786.1, read on the forward strand.
ATGGAGTTACAAGTCAAAAGTTATGGTCTTTGGATGGTTGGCCTAATTTTCTACATCATTCTCCTTTGGTTGAAAACAACTTAGCTCCTACGAGTTGCTCTAATTGTACTACTATAATTTTTTCTTGTCAATCTTCTTCAGCTCCCATTCTATAATCTAAGTGTTGTCTTCTTGCTGATATCCTTCCCACTACACCAAATACCTATTATAATTCCATTGCCTTGTGCTCACTATCTTCATTTCCAAAACCTATACTTTTCTTTCTTTCTTTTTCTTTAGAACCTGTTGCTCCCAATTTACTTCTTCATCTTCATCATCTTCACCATATTCTCCATGGAATTCATATAAATCTACAACATTAAGTACTAGAGATATATCAAAATTTTGTGGCAAACTTACCTCATAAGCATTGCCATTGATTTTCTTCACAATTCTGCATGGTCCAATTTTCTTCTACTTTAGCTTATTGTATGTGCCTTTTCAAAACCTCTTTTTCCTCAAGTAAACCATAAACAAATCTCCTTTTTCATATATCTTGGATATCCTTCTGAAATATTCTATGGCTTTATATTTTTCACCACTTTATTGCAACTTTCCTCTTACTCCTTGCAATTGTTGCATATACTCTGCAAACAATTCTGCATCATCACTAATTCAATATGTAATTGGAAATTATACCAAATCTAAAATACCCATAGGATATTCCCATTTTTATTTTTTAAAAGGTGACTTTCCTATTGATCTATTCACTAAAATGTTATACACAAACTCAACTTATGGTAAAGCAAAGTCCTATTTCTTTGGCTTCTCTCCCACTATGCATCTCAATAAATTTTCCAAGCTCTTATTCATAACTTCTATCTATCTATCTATTTATGGGTGATATGCATTACTAAATTATAGCTTAGTACCCATCTTCTTCCACAAAGTTCTCTTAAAATGACTCAAAATTTTTGTGTCCCTATCTGAAGTAATAGTTTTTAGAACACCATGCAGTCTCACAATATGCATAAAAAATAATTCTGCAACTCTAGTGGTATCATTGGTTTTCTTACATGCAATGAAATGAACCATTTTAGAAAATATTTTTACAATAACAAAAATTTAATCACTACCTCTCTATGTGTTTGTCAATCCCAACACAAAGTCCATAATCAAATCTATCCATGGTCCTCGTAGAACTAGTAATGACATGTATAGTGTACTATTTTGTGCATATCCTTTAGCCACCTGACATATTCTTCACCTTGAAACATACCTTGTCACATCTCTCTTCATCTTTGGCCAAAAATAATTTTCCTCCACCAAATCTATTGTCTTCGTCTTACCAAAATGTCTAACCAAACCACCCATATGTAATTCTCTTATTATATTATCTCGTAGAGACCCAAATGGAATGCATAATTGTTTCCCTTTAAATAGATAACCTTCTTTTATGAGATGCTCATCATGACTAACATATATCCCAACTGTCAATGGATTTTGGCACTACTCAAATACCTTGCTGAAATATGGATAAGTGTCATATAATTCTTTAATAGCTTCAAATCCAACTACTTCACTCACCATATTAGTTAATAACTCTACCCTCCTACTCAATGAATTAGTTACCTAATTTTGTTTTCTTGATTTATGCTTCAACACAAATTTATACCCATTCAAGAAAGAAACCCACTTTACATGCCTACTATTCAACTTCTTTTGTGTATTCACATACTTCAAAGCCTCATGATATGTAAATAGGATAAAATCCTTAGGCACTAAGTAATGCTTCTAATATCTTAACGCTTGTACAATTGCATAAATTTCAACATCATATGTCGAATACTTTGCCCTTACCTCATTCAGTTTCTCACTAAAATATGCTATTGGATTTCCTTCTTGACTCAACACAACACCAATTCCCACAAATTAAGCATCAAAATGAACCTCATACACTTTTTTAAAATCTAATAATTCTAAAATTTGTCTTTCTATAATCTTCTTCTTCAAAAATTTGAAGATTTTTGTGGCTGCTCTAGTCTATGCAAATTCTTTCCCTCTCATGCAATCTATCATTGCTACCACAATACTACTAAATTTTTTAATAATCTTCCTGAAAAAAGTTGCTAAACCATGGAAAGTTCTTACCTCTATAATGATATTTGGAATAGGGCACTCAACAACTTCTTTTTTATTTTCTTCATCCATTTTCACTCCATCTATTAAAGCTACAAATCCCAAAAACACCAAACTATTCTGCATAAACCTAAACTTATTTAAATTTGCATATTTCTCCTTTCTTAAAAAATCCATTACCATCTTAAATTGTTGTAAGTGTTCTTCTTTACTATTACTAAATATCGAAATATCATCAAAATAAACAATCATAAACTTACAAATATATTCTCATAGCATTGTATTCATAACCATCATAAATGTGTGAGGTGCATTAGATAATCTAAATGGAATCACCATCCAATCATATAAGCTATCCCTAGTTTTGAATGCAATTTTCCACTCATCTACTTCACAAATTTGAATCTGATAATAGCCACTCCTTAGATCAATCTTGGTAAAATATTTTTGTCCTGCAAGCACATCTATCATATCATCTAAATGAGGCATAGGAAACCTATAATTTGTTGTAATTTTATTAGTTTCTCTAGTATCCACACACATTATCCATCCGCAATATTTATTTGGAGTTAGCAATGTTAGGGTTGCATACGGACTCATACTCTCCCTTATCACTTTCTTCCTTAGCAATTTGATAACTTATTTATTTAATTGTGCATGTTCTATTGGACTCATGTTATAAGCCACTTGAATGGGTAGAGATGATCCTAGAATCAAACCAATGTGATGTTGAATATCTCTCTAGAGTGGTAAACCATCTGGTAACTCATCAGGCGTAACATCTATATATTCTTTCAACATTCTTGATTCTTCAGTTAGTATTGGCACCATTTATGTTTCTTCATTCTTTTCTACTAGTGCATAACAAAAATGTACTACCTTCATATATTGGATACATTCTTTAGTAAAAAGCATGATTTCTATCTTCTCTACATCTTTAAGAGGTAAAAACCTACCTTTGTACCACCTTTCCAAAAAGTTTATGTGTTCTTTTCTCCATCATGAACTATTTTCCTATCAAATTTCCATGGTCTCTCCAATAACACATTACATGTATGCATTAGAATAACATCACACCATATTTCATAATTATAATTATTTCCTATTAAAAAAAATTGATTAAGCACCTTTTATCCATTGTAACTTCATTCCCTTTCTTAAACCATGAAATCTGATAAATATTAGGATGATTTTCACAATGTAGATTTAGTTTTTCAATCATTTCTTTAGAAACCATATTTTCACAACTACCACCATCTATAATTACTTTTCATACCTTTCCACCTAAAGTACATTTTGTTTAAAAAATATCTGATCACAACTATGCATCACCACCTTCTTTATTCTACACTTGATCCTTCCTTCAGAGTGATCATGGTTCTTCTCATCATGAGATTCTCTCCAACATTAGCTAGTGTAACTTCAGTATTCTGCTCTTATATTTTAGCCTCAACTAGATTTACTCTTGGGTAATCCTTTTGCCTCCTTTCTTGATCTTGATAGTTGGGACACTCAAACGCTCTATGCCCTTCTTCTCCACTTTTGTAATAGACATAATTTTTGTGTTGATTAAAAAACCATCCACTATCACCATTGTAACCTCATCATCTCTGAATTCCTCTTCCTCTTTGTTGGTATTGAAACCATTGACTATTATCATCTTGTCTTTCTACACCACATGATGATTTACCTTTATTTGCATTAAATCTACCTCTAGTGGTATTAAACTATCAAGAATCTAGAACAATAAACATGCTCTGATGCCTACTTAGTCAGGATCTTGCTCTACCAATAGAGCACATATGATTACTTCTTGTATTAGCAACTAAACATGAAATTTAACCAAAATCAATAAGTAACTAGAAATATGAAACAACACAGGAATTGAGAGACAATACACAATTGTATTAATAATCACTCAGAAGAATATACAATAAGGAAGATGCCACTTCTTCCTCCACCTCAAAGGTTCGCCACACCTAAAGACCTTCTTCCCTCTCTCTATCAGTCCCAAAAATCAACTCCAATACAAAATTGATGTTCACCTCTCCAACCAATCAATAACATGCTGCCAGTACACCAAGTACACAACCGTACTCCAAGTAGATCTCCTACTTTCTGCTGCTACCTGCAAATCACTAGACCTTACTCACCATTGTAGATCTCCTATAGAAAGTCATGCACACATGCTGACCAAGATCATACACATATGATGAACCCAGCTGATTCTCCAAACCAGTACCCACCTTGGTACTGTGGCACTAGGAGGAATGCACAATCGCTCTCCTCTATCTGAAGGAGCTTATTGATCTCTTACTCTCTAGCTATAGTTTTACAATATAGCCCATGAGTCCATATATAGATCTCATGCTTACAATAATTAGACTACCTTAATTACAATAATTAGACACGCAACTCAAGACTAAGACTAGCCTTTGACATGCAAACAAACAGTCCAAAAATAGACTCTCTGGGATCAACATGCAAACTGCCTATTCTCGTACAGGCTGCCGACATCGGCTCCTCCATGACCGATGTCGGCTGACTGGTAACCTATGCCAGTTGGTTCTTCACTGCTATCTAACTGACGTCAGTTGATCAGACCAATGCTAATTGCCCTGCAACTGACTCTGCAACTCTGCATCCTCCATAACTTCTCTTGTTTGCATCCTGGTGAAGCTTTTAGCTCCACAACCTAACAATCTCCCACTTGGAGATAAATAGCTGCACCTATACCTGTACCTGTACACCATCTAAATTATTCCCTGGCTTGTATCCCTCTTCAAGATCAATCCTGAAGATCAACCACCACACAACCTGTGATGTTATACCTGTCATTCAAGTAACCTGCCACATCCAAACCTACACATCCATGTAGTGAAGACCTTGACCCTGCACAACAAGAATCCCTGCTGCTGATCCCATTGAACTGCCCTCCAGTACTCCTTCCCCAAATTGGCTCCATACTTTTTGAAAACTCCCACTGCTTGGGAAAACTCAGGTCTACACTAGACCTCATGTGATTTTGAACACTGTTTCAAGCTAAGCTTGAACTGTCTAGCCCTTGGTGTGCTTTCTAATTTTTCATCCTGCATCATGAACCCCGCTGACACCGTCTTCACACCAGCTCCCACTGGAGATAAAATCTCCATGTCTCTTATGCCAAAGAATTTCACTGCTCTAAATTATTCTTGACATACCTCTGAACTAACATTACCCTTAGCTCAACAAAACCCTGTATCTCTGAACCTATAACTAGTATACCATTCACATACAGTAGCTGGATAATGTCACGACTCATCATCCACCTGGTAAGACAAAACCACAATAGTTACACTGACATTGACTGAAGCCATGCTTAGTCATCCACCTGTAAAAACATGTACCACTATCTTGTAGCTTCTTCAAGGCCATATGCCTTGGCCTTCCATCTCACGTATCCATCCACTCTCTTCTTTAACTTGGGAATCCATTCCGTCTCTCAGTGCTTACTTCTAGCTGACAACTCTACCAATAAATACATGTTTGGTTCTTCTCCAAGGACTCACACTCCTCATCCATGCCAAGCTCCCACTGTATCTAGATTCTACCTGCATTACCTCTTCACATCTTCCTGGTTCTTGACCATCAATAAGCAATATAAAGAAGGTGAACAATGAATATGAGGTTCACTTACCCTTTCTAACCTCGACATGAGCATTTGAGACTTATTGACAGCTTGTTGTCCACCCACCATCCGTACCAGTGACCGATCTCGGCCATCTCGCAGTCTGCTCCCGATCGATGTCGATTCCCTACACTGGTCCTGACTACCGATGTCATCTCCTTGGCTGACGCCGGTGTCCTTTCTATCGATGTTGGTTCCTTCATGACCAACGTCGGTCTTCCTATTACTAACATCGGTTACTGTCTGACCGACGCCGGTACTTGTGTTCATCTGTGAGTGATAAATTTTTACCCGCAAGCTCTCCATGGATCAAAATCTTGATCAAATCAACCCTGCTCTACTCAGAATAATTCAGTTCCCTCACCTGATCTCTGTCCATCATCTCCTCCATGAACACCAACACTTTCCAGTTCTTTAGCTTGTCAAAGACATCTGACTTCCGCTTCAAAACCTACATTCTCCTTCTACATATGTGACTAAGCCTATGAAGCCACATCTCTGCAACAGAAGGTGAATCAGCAATATAAGTAGATATATAAAGGATACCTACTTTCTTACCACCATCTAATTCAAGTGTATCTGCTGTGAGAGTTACAGTGCATCTCTCATAACCCAAATTTCCTAAAGAAATTAGACTCATCTCCAAGACTGGTACCTGCATGACTTCCTTCAACCACTGTGTGTCATTCATCTGCAATTTCAGCTTCACTTCCCCTTCGTCAATCATTTGACAAGGCTCTCCAACCCCTAAATAAATCTCTCCAAAGTCTCTAAAGACATACCCATGAAAAGATGCTCTATTTTGGGCTACATGGAAAGAGGCAAAATAATCTATAAACAAAGATTCTACTTTATCCAGAACATCCTGTGCAACATCACCTGCAACATATGCTTCTACGCGCTGATCTTCTACCGACCAACAATCTCTTTTTACCTGCTCTTTCTTTCCATCAATCAAACCATTCATGCTATTCAGTTTCCCCATTCGTAGCTTACTTTCTTCTACCATTGCTATACTCCCACTCAATCTGAAACCCCTGTGAGTGACTTGTAATCAAAAACACTACCAGATCTGAACCACCTGTTAGTCAACCCAACCAAAAGCTTTGATACCACTTGTCAGGAACCTAGAACAATAAACATGCTCCGATGCCTACTTAGTCAGGATCTTGCTCTATGAATAGAGAACATATGATTACTTCTTGTATTAGCAACTAAACATGGAATTTAACCAGAATCAATAAGTAACTAGAAATATGAAACAACACACGAATTGAGAGACAATACACAATTGTATTAATAATCACTCAAAAGAATATGCAATAAGGAAGATGCCACTTCTTCCTCCACCTCAAAGGTTCACCACATCTCAAGACCTTCTTCCCTCTCTCTCTCAGTCCCAACAATCAACTCCAATATAGAATTGATGTTCACCTCTCTAACCAGTCAGTAACACGCTGCCAGTACACCAATTACACAACCGTACTCCAAGTAGATCTCCTGCTCTCTACTGCTACCTGCAAATCACTAGACCTTACTCACCATTGTAGATCTCCTATAAAAAGTCATGCACACATGCTGACCAAGATCATACACATATGAAGAACCCAGCTGATTCTCCAAACCAGTACCCACCTTGGTACTATGGCACTAGGAGGAACTCACCATTACTCTCCTCTATTTGAAAGAGCTTATTGCTCTCTTACTCTTTAGCTATAGTTTTACAATACAACCCATGAGTCTGTATATAGATCTCATGCTTACAATAATTAGACTACCTTAATTACAATAATTAGACACACAACTCAAGACTAAGACTAGCTTTTGACATGCAAACAAACAGTCTAAAAATAGACTCTTTGGGATCAACATGCAAACTGCCTATTCTTGCACAGGCTACCGACGTCGGCTCCTCCATGACCTATGTCAGCTGACTGGTAACCAACACTGGTTGGTTCTTCGCTGCTATCTGATCAACGTCAGTTGATCAGACCGACCTCGGTTGCCCTCAACTGACTCTGCAACTCTGCATCCTCTGTAACTTCTCTTGTTTGCATCCTAGTGAAGATTTTAGCTCCACAACCTAACATAAACCCACCTCATCCACTTATTGGAGGGGATTTGCCTCTTCTTAGACCAGTAAATGTTCTTTTAAAATTATATCTATTTTGTTTTTATTTTGCCTTCAAAGCTAATTGATAAGCCTCCTCCATGTTAAGTACTATATGAATGTGTAGTTCATCTTGAATATAAAATTTTAAACCATTTACATACCTTACAACCATCTTCCCTTCTATTTCATCATGTTCCACTCATATGAAAAGTTTATAAAATTCATCTATATACTTCTGTATACTGTGATCTTTTTGCCTCAACTTTTGAAATCTTCGATATAGGGTTTATGCATAATCCATATGAAGAAATTTCTCCCTCAGTGTCTTCTCCATCTTTTTCCATAAATTAATATTCTCTTTACCTTTTCTTTGTCTCTCTTTCTATAGGTGATCCAACCAAATCATTACATGACCTTTCAATTTCATTCATTCAAACTTTACCTTCTTGTCTTCTCTCATAATCTTCCATCCAAAGAACTTCTCCATGATATTCATCCAATCTATCAACTACTTTGGTTTTAAACTACCTCCATAATGTGTAACATCAACCTTGATTCCTTCATTTCTTCCTTCAAAATACCAAACCATCCTCTCTTCCAATGATGGTGGTTGCTCTTACAATTCTTCTTGTTGAACTTTTTCATCATGATCTGTGTCTTCCTCATCACCACCTTGTCTTCTCTATTGATTGGTGATAACCTCTATTAATTATTGAAATTGCCTCTATATATATTTTATAGTCTGGTTCATCTATGCAACACCTCCTCACCCTATTTCTATTTTTTACTCTTCCAAGATTTGAACTTACTTTGATATCAGATAATGAGCCCAAAAACTATCAAGAACAAGAAAATTACCAATAGGCCAAGACCTTGAAAAAATACTTAGAATTGATTCATATTGATTGCTTGAAATAATTATAAATCCAAACCATGCTTAAATATCCCTCAACTCAAAATTTAGAGTTGACATGTCAAAGTTTGAAAAATCTAAAATCTAAAAAAAGAACGTTTATTTTTAGTATCTACTATTTATAGTAAGTTTCACATACAAGCATGCATGTTCTAAAAATTTACCTAAATGACCTAAATACTAAAATTAACCTATGGAATGAAATTAAACTAAATTTAACTTATGGTTCTAAAAATATACAATTTCTAAAACTAGAAAATTCTTTTAAAAATCATTAAAAATTAATTTCAGACCCTTGGATGATCACATTTGGCCTCTAAAAAATATTGAAATTAAATCTTAAGTGGATAGAGCAGCTTAAGAAAGAATTAAACTTTTCAATATGATCATTTTGGCATGTGTAATAGCTCAAATGGAGTTATGAGTCAAAATTTATGATCTCTAAAAGGTTGGCCAATTTTTTCTACATTAGATTAATATCATTTTAAAGGATATCAACTAAGTGTATAGTCTTCTATTCAATAGAATAATTTTGGAGGTTGTCCCCTTGAAGTGGTATTCCCATATTAAGAGATCTTGTGTAGTTATTCCTTCCTCAAAGAGTATTTTATTGTTTTGCCATACATTAAGGATAATTTTCTATTTTTTAATATATCATATATTAGGGCAACTTGTCCCATTAAGATCTCTTGTGTTGTGTTGATATTATTTATATTATACATATTATTTGGATTGTTAATAGTATTATATGTGAAGATCTTACAAGAATAAGAAATTAGGTAACTAGGGAGGTATTTCAAGCTTTTGTGCAAGGCCACATATGTCACAGGTTGTTTTAATATTTTTTTTAATTAACGCGATCTAAATATGATAAAACTATGAATATTCAAATCATGTAAAATAAGGCAATAATATTACAATTATAAATGTATAAGGGTAGATTGACGTAATAATTTCTAAAGCATAACCATAATCTTACACTACCAAAAATAGGTAGCGATTGGGATAGATTTTAATGAAGAATCTCAGGGTAAATTTCTTAGTTTTAATAGAGTCCTCAGGCTAATCAAATATGTCAAAGAGTTCAAAGCTTCAAACCATATTTTTAACAATGACCCCAAATTTAGCATGCCACACTAGGGTCTAAATCAAGTGTGTCATGAAAACCACACTTCGAATCTTGAGTGTTAAATAAATAGAAAAGGCAATTGGTGGAGAGTTATTCTCATTTGCAACTAAATACTTAGTCCCACAAATACCATAGTAGACCTAATGATTTTACTATGTCATTTACATAGTATAATAGATCACAAAGACAAAAAAATATTGATGTTGGTACACATAACACAGCTAAAAGTATATTGAAGTTCACACATGGAACAAAGTTCACGAAGCCCATGAAATAGGATCCATGGATTCATGACCTTGATATTAACCCATGAAGTATTCATTGATCACATAAGCTTAAAAATATTATTCTATGAAAGAGGATGGGTGTCACAATTGCATTAATAAATCCTCAGAGTCAACTCTCCATAGAGTCATTGGTCTTCATAAGTCCCCATAGGATCATATAGTATGAGAATCTAGATATATCCATAAACTTATGTTCAAAGACATTTTATCTAAAAGCCTCCTTTTATACTTTTAATGAGCTATGAAATCCTAAATTCACTAACATCAATTATTTTTTTTTATTATATTATAGCAAAAGTATAAATTTTCTTAGTACACACAAATAGGGGAAATGTTTTGTGTGAGTCGTAAGTCATGCTTGTCAATTATTGTATTTTTGTGTTTTATGATTTTCCTAGATGGCCAAGACTAATGATGGGAATCAAAGGTCATGTTTAAGGTCAAGGAAAGAGCCGTAACACATGGTCATATTACAGCCATAAGCAATGTTGTCTCTCTAAAATTTGGTGTGGGACGCAACCATTATAAGAGGACAATAGCACAATGCACTTTTGTCTATTTAGTATGGACTTATCCAAAAAGATATAAGACATTTGTCCTGAACCAAATACATTTTGAAGGTGATTTTAGATAGCTTGAACATTTTGCATTAGAAGTTCTATGTAGTAATAATAGTAAACAAAGGGTCAAACACACATATAGATAAATGGCTAAGAAGATTTTAGAGTAAGAGTCATGTATTTGTGCATAAGTCATGTGCTTTGAGGATGTATCAAGAAACAACATTGTCAAGTAATCATGACCATATTTTTATGTGTACAAAAAAGATCTTGTATATGAGTCAAATATCCATATTCACAAGAATATGTACATATTGTAAATATCTAGCCACAAGTATATTGGGCTAAACTAAAATCCTGATAAAAATAATATATGTATAATCCATAAACTTGGAGATCAAGGAACTTGAAATTTTCCATCAAATGAAATGGCTAGAATTATATGAATAAAATACATGATCCTATCTCAAAATGGTTTACTTAATTGATAACACAATATAAACATATTAAAATAATGAATTTTTAATAGAGTAGATAATGAGTACAAAAATCTATTTAATTTTTAATCATAATTTAACCTTCTTAATTGAAAGGTTTTACCTTAATACTTTAATTTATACACCAACTAATCTAGTATTAAATACAATTGATCAATTTATAATCAGATTTTAACCTTTTGTGATTAATTAATTAATCATGTTATTAATTTGTAAAAAATATAGTTACTTTATCTATAACAATTATTATTAAATTTGAGCTTTTAAGTTTTTAGTTCTCACACTAGGTGTCAATAAAGAGGTACTAACTTGCATTAAAAAATAAGGAGGGTGTACTTCTTTCAAAATATAGTAATGACTACTTTCTATCGTAATATCTCTTTTGATCATGATCTCTACCATATTTAAGGAATGTTAGAGCTTGTCGTTACACCATTAGTCATTTTCTCCTCATGAAGGATCATGAGTAATGATTTGAAATATCAAGCAATAAATAGATATATAGTTATTCCCAAAATATTGTAATTGATTTGTATGAATTGTGAAAGCAGAAAATATTTGATTTAAGTTTTATTAAAAAAATCAACATTATAAAAAAGAAAAAGACATGGATCAAATACTTTGGTTTTAAAAATAGAAATATATGAAATGAAGTATACTTTAGTTTACAATAACCTTATGCGCAATCACGTTGGAATTTCTAGTCACATCCTAATACATGAAATCTTAGATGAAAATGCATCAAACAAAATTTCAAATTTTACAATTAAAATACATATAACATAAGAAAATAATAATGAAAAACAAAACTCACCAGTTATCACTAAAAATGTCCCTAAGGTATTGTAATTTGAAATCATTTACTTTAAACATGGGCTACTAAGTAACATTTATTTTTATTCATAATTTTTATACATCGACCCTCTTGCAACAATAAAAAATATTTTACAAATGAAATCCCATACAAAATAATTTTCTAAAATTGACAAACATTAAATTTTAGCCATCTTCTCTCATTATAAACCTCCACTATGAATTTTTTCCCAAAGAAAAAATCTACTTAACAATTGACGAAAAAATTCTTCATTTCTATCAATGAAAAAAATAGAACCAAAAAAATATGTAACTAATAAATAACATTATTAATAAAAAAAAATGATGATGATGATGATGATGATGATGATGATGATGATGATGATGATGATGATGATGATGATGATGATGATGCAACAGCGTGTATTAAGGCACATTGACCTCGATGTGATGTGATCAATTTATTCAATGCAAAATAAATAAGAACATTCAATGTAGGGTAATGGAAGCTATTAATGACTTGTTATATATATTTTTATGCAATATTTAAATTTATATAAAATATTTAATTTGAAAATAAATATCATAAATAACAGTTTCATTAATTTACTTTAAAATATCTAAATTAAATAATAATAAAAAATCTTTAGAAAAAAAAAAAACAAACCATTCCAAAAAAATTTTGAAAATTTTAGGCTTATTTTAAATATCAATCATATCTAGTCTTTAAGGATGTGAATTCAGGTGTAATCTAATAAAATGTTAATTAATATATTAAGAGATTTTCAAAAAATATTGTATAATTTTCTTTTTGATCAATCTTTCACATCATAGAATTTTTATCCAAAAGCTTCAGTTTGTACTTATAATAAACTATGGAAGCCTAATCCGTTAATGTCAATTAATGTTTTTGAATCTACGGTAGTGAAAGTGATAATGTTTTTAGTACACGCGTACGGGGCAAATGTTTTGCGTGGCTTGTAAGTCATGGTTGTCAATTAATGTTTTGTCTTATATGATTTTCCCTGGTGACCATGACTAATCATAGGTATTTAAGGTCAAGGCAAGATCCATAAGGCACGATTATATTATAACCATAACCAATGTTGTCTCTCGGGGCTAACGATCCGGATAAGTTAGCGAATTTTGACAGCATCATGTGCGTTGTGTGAATGCGACAACCTTTCTTTTCAGGGCTTACCAGTTTGTGTGTTCATTTTGCTCTATGACTTGGGCCTTAATATATGGAAGACGATTGGCACTCCAAGCGTAATTTTAACAAGGGTGTCCAGCGTCAAAGTCTTTGTAAGGTTAGTATATGATTTTGGCATAATTTATTTGTAGATATGGTTTATTTGTAGCCTTCAGTTTAATAATATTGATGTAGGTTATTTTTATTTATTTATAATTATGTATTATAAGAAAATAAGTATGAATGTATAACATTTGTTATAAACTTTGAAACAATTCTATACAATTCTAAAAATATTATACATAAAGACATTTCTTTTGCTAATATCTTTAAATAATAATTATTTCATATGTTTTATATGTTTATTCACAATTATAAGTACAAACAAAGCATTTAGCATTCTTTTTAATGTCAAAACTTTGATAGCATCAAGAGCATAATGAAGCATTTAGCAGGTTTTCCATTTTAATATATAACACAAATAAACGTTGGTCCCAAAATCTCTTCTAATCCTTAAGCCACTAACTAGAAGCTTGTATAATGCTCTGCATATTTATTTTTATCTAACCACTCCAACCAAAATCAACTCCAAAACCATATGTTGTAAGACATACTATAAAAATAGGTACAAGACACAATACAGTTGCGATTTTAACTACAATACATCTAGGTTACATAGTTACTTGACTTTGTAAACCAAATTAAGTGAAGTAATTCATGAAATTTGAAAATTGACAAGCATCATTTTGTTTCTGTGTTTGACAAGTTTTGTTAGTATATCGCTGGATATCGACAATGTAGGAGGGTAAATGCCATGTGAACTAAAACAAAATTTCATTGCATACTTTGTTTTGAGATCGAAGTACCATATAACAATTAGGCTTCCCCATGTACAAAGCACAATCTACACCTTAAGGTAACTTGTTCATAGTTCAATGGTTTTATCCAGATGCACTTACACACGTTGAGTGTACTTTCATCAAGCAATCCCTTTGATAAATCCAATTAGATGCACATTCAAGCAAAAGTAGTTTATGACCAGTCTACAATCTTAGGAAAAACAAAGAAAAGTTTCCCTTAGGGTTTTATCAATATAGATGAGGATAAAGGGTGTCCAAAATTATAGGGGAAGGTTAGCCAATCTACCCCAAATTGAGGACATCGAGAAAGTTTGAATGGCAAGATTAAAGGTTGGATACTAGGGTTTCATGGATAATAACATGCCATGTGGAAGGATGAACCTAACACATGGATGTTAAGTTTATACATGTTTGCATGATAACACAAACAAATGTTTGGCATGTGAGTTGGTATTGTTGAAACTCATGAAACTATTATGAGATAGAGAAAGTGATGCATGCCTGTTAAAGGTAGGTGTGTTATGCACAAAGATGAGAAGAGGTACATCTCCAAATTTATACACAATAAGGAACATGCTATGTACTTAGTGATATGATATTATGGTGTATATGGGTTGACAAAGATCCAAAAATGTGGAATGCATCCCCCTTAATAATATTGGTATAATATATGGAGTCAAATAGGTAACTTGTAGAATGAGTATATGTGATAATGGGTCAGCCTACAATTGGATTTGGAGTTGTCCTAGATCTATTATTAGTGATAGAGGCCTATATAAAATAGATGAATGTCATTGTAAAAGATATAATGTAAGATGAGACTCTTCAATTTGATAAAAACATATTTTGAGGTTGTCCCGTTGAAGTGGCATTCCCATATTAAGATGTCTTGTGGAGTTATTCTTTATTTTAAGAGTATTTTTAGTTTTTTTTTCATACCTTAGGTAATTATCTATTTATGAATATATTGCATATTAGGGCATCTTGGCCTACCAATATGTCTTGTGTTGTGTTGATATTAATTATATTTTGCATATTTTGTATATTCTTAATATTACTATATATGCGAAGATCTTACAAAAATACGCAGTCTGGTAACTTGGCGAGGTATCTCAACTTGTGTGTAAGCAATGAGATGTCACATGTTATTTTAATTATTATTTTTATTAATGTGATCTAAATAAGATAAAACAATGGATATTCAAATTAGATAAAATAGGAAAATAATCATATAAATTTGAATGTAAAAGGATAGATTGATGTAGGATCATCCAAGGTGTATGGGCATTCTTACATTGCCCAAACTAGGTAGGGATTTTAGTAACTTTAAATAAAGAGGATTATGATGCAGGAGCATCTGCATTCAAATTTGATTTATTATATTTTCCCTCCCATATGCTTTTACTGAGGGGTAATTGTAAAGAAATAAATAAAAGTAAAGAGGTAAATGTGGGCTGTTGAGAAAATCAAGGAATGGTTGAAATGATTTTTCAATCTTAGCATATTGTTGTAATTAAAAACTGTATTTTGTTTTTCCTTCAGCCCAAGTTGGCGTAGAAGTTAGAGGGGAGGTTGTTAAAAGCAAAATATAGCAAAAACAAGAAATATAAAATAGAGAGGAGAAGAAAAAGGAGAGAGGGATGCAGAGAGGAGGAGAAGAGTAAGAGCGTAGAAAAGAAACTTGCAGACCAGAACAGTCAGAAAGCATGTAATTGCTGGTGAAATTATACAGGTGTGTGTATTTGTCTTATTATATTAATAAATGTGAAATTATGTTGAAGAAACTCATTTTTTCTGAGACCAATTAAAAAAAGGCCATTGTTAAAATTTCTGGGCGTAGCTATATGACTTCTGGTCATTTTTAAAGCTTTGAAATTAAATTCAAGTCTGGGCCACTTCACTAATTGGGAATTCCAGCCGTTGCAATACATTTGATGAATTGGTTTAAGTCTGTGGATTGAATTATTCTACATTGGGAGAGTTTATTCTATAAACTGCAATACAGTGATGCCAGTGTGTCGACAAAAGCTTTGACACTGTCATGAGTTTCATGATGGGATTGAGAATTCCTAATCATGATGTTTTACTGGTTTCCCCTGTTTCTGGCCAAACAATTCTTTTTATTTGAAAGCATATAATTGAAAAAAATAAATAAATGCAGATTTTTGGATAGCTGGTTTTGAGCAAGAGTTGTGGATCGAAACTCACTCATGGTTTTCTGTTTTTAGATTATTATACGTGACCATATCAATATAATTGCCCTGTTCTTCTGGCCTCTCAGAGTAGTTCTTATAACTTTGGAGTATATCCAACTGTGCTCTGTTTTTAAGTCAAGCGGGGGAAGTTTTCGTTGATTTGGCTAAGTGAGCGAGACACCCGACGTATGTTATTTCTTGTTGTTTTGATTTACACTCCAGAGTCGCCAAGGTTCACTTAATGCTGGGAAAAGCCCATTTAGAAGGGATTAATAGACATAGGTGGCTTCCACAAAGGAAGGGACGCGACCACACGTAGATGTCTTGTATGGACGCGGGGATTAACGCATATTTGTAGTGTAAAGAAAGCACAGAGGGGCTTATGAGTCCGTTGAATTCTTCACTGAAATGGAAAGCTGTTCCAGTTGAAACAACAGAGATAAAAAGAATGGTGGCGCTGGTGCTCTTGAGCTGAGTTTGAGGTAAGATGTCTATTTGAAAGGTTGTTTATATATATATTTACATGGCACTCCAATTTCTCAAAAAAAAATATACATATATATCTCCTTCATGTAACTGTCGAAGAGTCTGGTGTGTTCCGTCTTTATATGCTATTACGTTCAGAGCACCTGTCACTAGCACATAAAAATATCTGTGGGTGCTTCGTTTTGAAATATGACATGAAGGAATTATCGGGACAAGCAGGAGGAAGAATGAAGCGGTGTGAGTTCCATTACCGGATGATGCAGTTTTGCATGTTATAGCTGGTAAGTTGTATCAAAGAACTTAAATGGTGGATAAGACATAGTTTCAATAGCGTGGATTTTTATACAGACAGGCCAGATGTAGATTGGTTGCAATTGCAGTTTCTGTTAGGTTCTTGGATAAGTCGAAGACCCAAAGTAGGAGTCCACATTCCTATTTGTATTGATGTGGTATAAGTAACTAGTACTTTGTAGTTGGCATTCATCCACCTAGCTTTTCATTACACACACTCGGTGTGCCTATAACTGTATAAAGAGTTGTGTCCAAATCTGGTCCATTTCTTAAAGCTTCCAAATCCACGGACTCTGCAGGGTCGGGTCATTTTGATTTTTGAAAAGATGAATTGCAGTCTGAGTTAGATATATATTGTAGAGTCTGTGTAATTTGTATGGGGCCGAGCTGAGAGGTTAATGATCTATTAGAATAGACATAGCAGACCGAGTCACGAACCTTAACACAATCCTGAATGGGAGCGAAGCATGGAGGAGTGTATTAAGTTTAGAAGGGCATGAACATTTGGATGCAGGTTATGCATATGCAGAAGTAATAAAGGATGGCAGTGTGATTGAATGTCTAGACAGCAGTGCATCAGATTATGGTTGAATTCTCAGTTTAACGGAGTCCTTTCAATTCAAATGTTTAATGGTGATCATAACTCATTAATAGGTCACATTGGGGCACAAATTACAAGTCACACAACAAACATGCCTAAATGTCTAAGTGTTAATGGAGGTTGTGAGGGGAAATTTTTTCTAATTTTTAAATAAGTCTTTAGTCCAATGAAGACCATAATAGAGTTGATAAGTTTGTTACATGGTTTTCATAGTCTAATGGATCATAAAGTAATGAAATTATTTAAGTTGATGTATGAAACATAGAGCCAATTTTTTTTGGATGTTTGTGCATGCAAAAAATTTCACAAATCCCATGGAAAAATATCTATAGAATCACAACCTTGATATCAACCCATGGATTTTTCAGTGACCACATAAACATTATAGAATATGTGATTTTTTGAACTATTATAGGTGTCTCAATTGCATCAATGTTGCCTCAGAGTCAACTCTCCATGGAGTGATTGACCCCATGGGATCACAAATTCTGATAGTCTTGATATCTCCCCAAAAAGTATCGCATTTATGAATATCCCAAACTAAGTTATCACAAAGGCCACAACACTACATAGACATGTGATCAAATAAACTGAATTCAATAATCCACATATATTAAATAAACCAAAATCAAAATGTGATTGCATGAACACTCTTAGGTGGATTTGATAAATGCATAGGTCTAAAAACAAAAAAAAGACATTGTCCATAACAAAATGACATAACACACTTTGAGCAGTCATATCTTTCATTGGAGATCACCAAATAATGTATTTTGGTCTCATTGGGAAGCTCTTGATGAGATATTTTGATTGGGAGTGGCCATGGATAATTTAAGAACTTGTGTGGATAATAATTTATAGAGAAAAAATAATAATAATAATTCTCGCCATTTAATTACATTTGGTTCATCGTACTCACTGTTACAATAATTTTCCTCAAGAATCATTTACAATTTGAAAGAGAATTTGAGAATGAAAAGATACCAAATAAAAAATTAAAGGTGGGTTCAAATTTTAACAAAGTAGAGGGAGAGATTAGGAGGAAGAGTTAGCGTATTGAAGAGAACAATAAAAAAAGAAGAAAGAGAAGGTCATAGAATACAAGGAGATCTCATAGGAGAAAGTTATAGAGTTTGAAAATTAGAGATCATGATTGTAAAGACCAAACAGGCTTAGGGAGACAAAGCAGATATCAGAGTCACTATGATTTTAGATGTCATTAATCTTTGTTTTCAATTAATAAAAAGAATGATATATATATATATATATATATATATATATATATATATATATATATATATATATATATATATATATATATATATATATATATATAATGTTTTGTGACTTTGGATTCACAACCAAGGGCATCCCTTCAATGAGACCCCCTATTGTGATTGTACCAAGTGGTATTATAGCTATCAAATGGAGTTTTTTCATAGGTGTGAGAATGTCTTAAGAGTGAAAAAGAGCTCTTTGAAAATTTTCACTCATGTTTATCCTTTTACAAGTTGTGAAAGATAATATTTCATTGGAGTGAACATGTTTTTTTATTAAGTGATAAGTCATGCTAGTTAAAAGAGTTGTGTGAAACTATGTGAGGATCTTGTTTGAGTTTAATGCAAGTTATGATAGAGAAACTTGTTTGATTTAATTACATGTTGTAAAAGAGAATATTACATAAGATAGAGGACAAGTATGTTTAGGTGTGGGAGAAGTCGTTATAATGTAAATAAAGTGTGGGAGGATTTTGTATGAGTCTAATGTATGTTTCAAAAGAGAAGCCTAATTGAGTAATTTTAAATTTATGAAAGATAAGGCCATTTGTGGAGAACAAATGGAACATAAATTTGGAAGATGATTGGGAATAAAATACCTCACATAGATGTTAAAAGAAATACAACTGAGATTGGAAGTAATGGATACTATTATTTTATTACAATTTAGAATCAAATTGGTGACTTGCTCTAATTAAGATAAAAGGAATGAAAATATTGTAAAAGTTGTAAATGACTTTAAGATAGTAGAATGAATGTAATGTATTGAAATAAATGAAACATGAACAACATAATAAGACTTATCTATCTTCCACCTACATGTTTACTTTGTGAGACTAAAAGACATTAGAAAATGATCGAATAATATAAATATTGCATGCACAATGGGGGTTGTGACTTTAACTTCTCAAGGTAAAGGTTGATTAGAAGGGGACATGATCAACTACCACTAGTGTCATATACTATTCAATTATGTCCTCTATTAAAAATTAGGAACATTAGGGTAAAATCGCCTGCACCTTCTTAAAACATTCATGTGTACAAAAATTTAACCTCTAAATGTGCATGAATGACCTGCAAATAGCTTATTCAATGTTGAAATGCTAATAGGTATTGTAATAAATGAAAACTTACAAATAAAAAATTGGGGAGTTTAATGAGTTGAGTTGAATCTAATCATCCTCTTGATGATTTATTATTTCATATGTATCTAATACATTTAAGAGGTAACCTAATCTGATATGGTTCTATTACTTTGAGTGCTTAGTGAAATTATACTCATTTATCTACATGTATGAATCTATAGATGTATTGAATAATTGATAATGGTTTGATTGATTTGGATATAATAGGCTTTTGACTTGGACAAGGGATAATTTAAATTCTTAAAATTAGATTTTGAAATAATACATAAGATTTGCTCAATGAATAATAGTATAGGTATGCATCGATATTGAAATTTCCAAGTGATAGAATATGCATCTTAAATGTGCCTTTATAGAAATTAAAAATGGGAAAAATTCACTCTACCTAGCCAAAAACTAAAAACCAACATGTAAGAGAGGGTCTAAATTTGAGAACTAGCGATTATTAGGGTAAAGGAGAAGATTGACCCATAGTGGTCAAGACCTAACACCACTATCAATCAATAATAGTACATTACATCTTCCAAGTTTACATTCCAAATTTAATATCTGGTATATTTGTACATATGTTTAGAGACATTTTTATCAATTAAAAACATTTTTATAGTTGTAATTTAACAAATTAGAAATGAATTATTCGTACATGTACTTAATATAGAGTGAAATAGAAAAATAAGACTAAATTAAGTGCTCAAGTCAATTAATTTAGCTAAAGTAATCTAAAAGTGACATTATCAAGTATTCATGATAAAATTTGAGTGTGTACATCCTCCCCTTTTATTTTAGAAATGAAATTGTTAGATTAAAAGGAAAGACACTTGAGTGTGTATACTACAGTTTACCTTTGAGTGGATAATTCGATTGTGTAGGGAACTTTAAACTAGAAAATCATGAAAAATATGATGAAGTAATCATTTTATTCATTTAGAATTTCTAAAATCTTGAACTTTGAAAATTGAAGAAATATGAAAAGAGAGTAAAGTAGAAATAATAGGGCATAATTGCCTACAACTACTTAAATTGTAACTTTTATTGGAGATGATGCTTCAAAGAACCATTGCAAAATTGGTGCTTCACATGAAGCACTTGGAGAGGTTGTTTCCTTAGTTGAACCAATGGATAATTGAGAGTGATAAATTCTCAAATTGAATTAAACATGTATAATAAAAACCCCACTAAGGGATGTAAAAACCTCAATTTACATTCTTGGTGTTTGTAACTCAAAGTTAAAAATAGGTTGGAATTGACAAAGGATTCACATTATATAATGTTGGACAACAATAAATATCCAATTTATGAATTATGAAATTTAATTTAATCAATGACTGTAAATGGCTTATAGATTCAATTGTCACTTTGTTATTTATTTCAAGTATGCATGATCAATAGATAATGAATTAAATTCATGCTTATAACATGACTATAAATAGAAAATATTATTGAATAGATAAAACTATTATATATCATTTTCTTTTAATTTAAAAAATATAACAATGTTTATGAATCTATATCATGCCCCCATTTTTTCATTATGTTTGAATCTTGTGCATGAATATGTATTATGCATCCATACTTGTATTAATTTGTAATAATTTCATGTAATGTGAGTGCATATGGATGGAATATGGGTCTATAATCTATGGCAATAATTTATTATTTAAACCTATTTTGTATTATTTAAAATTATAGTTTTTACTCAAAACTATTTTTTTCTCATAGAGGATTATTTATGCAAGAAAATCCCACTAAAATTCCCCCCTTTTAGGTGAGGGATATGTATCCTAAAATTCACTCATCTCAAAATAATATTTAACAATATCATGTGTATCAAGATTTAATCACTAAATATTAAAGCATATGTAAATATGCATGTCATCATAGTAATATATGTATTATTCAAAGAATGTAACACATAAGGCAAGGCCTAAAATATAGAATCTA
The DNA here is from genome assembly GCA_037957365.1 of Torreya grandis. NCBI lineage: Eukaryota > Viridiplantae > Streptophyta > Pinopsida > Cupressales > Taxaceae > Torreya > Torreya grandis. The sequence continues at coordinate 470,648 of JARHVA010005786.1, forward strand.
AATAAATGTGTCAACGAATCTCATAGTTATAGTTGTAATAGAAGCATAGTATGCAATAGATAGTGCAAGATACGAATCATGGCACTCATTAAACTTAGCAATATGAAAAAACAAACACATAAGTGCAATGTCATATAATAAGGCCAAGGGCTGCACAAAATGGATATGTTCAAATGTTGCATAATAAAATATATCACACACAAGGCCAAGGGCCACACACAAAGGAAATCAATAATGTCACAAACAAGAGACATGTTCAAATGTCACATAAAACAAAGGGCCAAGGGTCATACACAATAGAAAAGTAAAATTATAATCTACTTTGTATAATTAATAACATCAATGGAATAGAAAATTACAAATATAATCTACACCATGTATGTATGTGTATATGTAATTTGATCATAGAATAACAAATAACATATCCATGTACACAAATGTAAAATAAAAGTATTAGTAAAGCATTTGAAAGAGGCAGATACATACATATATACATGTGTGTGTTACCATTCTATAACTCATGTGTGTGTGTGTGTGTGTGTCTGTGTGTGTGTGTGTGTGTGTGTGTGTGTGTGTGTGTGTGTGTGTGTGTGTGTGTGTGCGTGTGCGTGCGTGCGTGTGTGTGTAGATACACACACACAAATATACATACATGCATGCATGCACGCATACATACATACATTCACTCATACATACATATATACATACATACAAACATACATATATTCACTCATACATGTATGTATGTATAGATATGTATGTATGTATGAGTGAATATATGTATGTATGTATGTATGTATGAGTGAATGTATGTATGTATGCATGTATGTATATTTGTGTGTGTAGGGGCATAATATCCACATGATATATTATTTATAGGTTTTACCATTCTATAACTCATATATGTATGTATGTATGTATGAGTGAATATATGTATGTATGTATGAGTGAATGTATGTATGCATGCATGTATGTATATTTGTGTGTGTGTGTGATACACACACACACACAAATATACATACATGCATGCATACATACATTCACTCATACATACATACATATATTCACTCACTCATACATACATACATACATATATGAGTTATAGAATGGTAAAACCTATAAATAATATATCATGTGGATATTATGCCCCCACCTTAGCATGGCCATTAGGGTAAAGGTATGTCCAACATCTTAGTCCATATTATATTTCTATGTTTTTCACAACACTCATAAATATCATTGAAATGAATGTGATAGAAATATAGTATGTTGTCTATTGATCATGATATAAGTAACATATGACAATGATGTAAAATAGATGTCTAATCATGCCAAGTATTGATTTTGGATTTTTAGAATATTTTTTTATATTTTTGTATGTTTTATAAAGTTTTAAATAGAATAATAGAGACTCAAATATTAAACCATGGGTTTGAAATTAGAATAAAGGAAAAATATTTGAACAATTCACAACATGTGTTAATGTAAAGAATGGACTGAATATGTTGGCATGACCATGTATGATCAAGATACCCCCACTTCATATGTGAATGCAACTGAAAGACATTTTGTAAATATAATAAGAATGTATAAGTATGATTGTATATCCTTGCCTCATCAAATGTACACTTGTCAAGGTATGTACCACACATGTATGAGAATATAATATGCAAAGGAAATATTTTGCATGATTCATGATTATGTTATGAAAACTTAAACTAAGTATAATATAAAAAATTTAGATTTATTAAGGATTTATTTACTCAATTTTTGATTTTGTTATGTCAAAATATTATAGGACATGATCGACTAGCTCAAGATTGCAATGGATGTCAATGTTGATTGTTACTGGTTAATACTATCTATGATGGAAAATGAAGTTTTATCTATTTAGACTGTTCAAAAAAAGGTAAATGGAAAATGGTGGATATATATCACTGAAATGTTAAAAAACAAGAGCCAAGAGGCCAAATAAGTCACAAAGTGCGAAGGGATATAAGATTTATCAAACGGATCACATGTGTATGAAATTTAAGAAATAAAATGATGAATCAATCAACTAGCGATGTACAAGAATTGTTTTTATTTTTAAATATCTAAATGTTTTTAAAAATAAATTAGAATATTTTGTAATTGTAACTTTATAACCAATTATCCCATCAAGATGAGATTCAGAATAAAAATATGTAATATGCTATGGATGGATCATAATTCATGTATTGAATGTTTATGTCGATGAAATGTGCTAGATGTGGATAACTCAAAAGTTATAATGAAACTATGTAGATCACTACTTGTGTGATTCCATGTGGGAAAAGTATCTCTTCGAGAGGTAGATTGGTTTAAAATATGATTAGAATTAATAAAATATTGTTCCAAATGTTTTGCTCTTTTTGGAACATGATGATATGTATATATCATCAATTTTTAAGATATTACAAGTGGTGGTGATTTTTTTGAAATTGACACCTTTTTCTGATATGCTTACTTTTGCATTGCTTACTTATGAGAATTTTGCACTTTTTTTATTAATTGGTTGATATTAAATATTTTACATAGGTTTAATAAATTTATAAATGTGATTTTTTATTAAATAAGTGTATTAATAAATTTAGGTCATGGATGAGGGGATCAGGGACTATAAATTGTAGAGGATACTCATATCTGATTCCTAAATTAGAGATCAGTTGGTTACAGTGAATATACTTCAGGAATCTATGTGTAATGGAAGGTAAAACATAAAGATTACATAACCAATGGCATCCTAGTATCATGTCAAATAATCCATTCTATGGTAAAACTAGAAAAGGAATAGTTAATATAGGATAATCCACCTGAAGAGGCAACACAATGTGTCACAAAGTAGTTATTGATTTCACATTGAACGTTTTGGAAATTTTATATGTTGCTTGTATGTCATGTTATATGTAACATTGTGAATGGAACTTAATGTCATTATACATGTATTATCACCTGATCCATTATTAAATATTACATTGTTAATGGGTTTTTGATCAATGTGTGCTTGTATACATAAGGCATGAAAATAAGAATCACAGTCCACTATCTCACTATCATAAAAATTAATCATAGGGCATGGTTGGGAAATTAAAAAAAATTACCAATAATTCAATATAATGTATTACATTATGAGTCAGGAGATGGATATGCATTATAGGTTTGATGTATGGCTGAATTATTCGTATTTATTTCATGATTTGGAAATAAATATTTGAATATTTTAAACATAGTATTTTACTTTTGTTGAAGCTTAACTTCCTCTATAGGAGTTCCTTTCTCAATGACATTGTTATTGATAAGATATTGAATAAGGTGATTAAGCTTGAAATATCTATTAGAAGAGAGACCATTGCATACATAGTAATCACAATATGCATTGTTATTGAATGATTTAAATGGAGCTCTACTTATGTCAACATATAATGGTGGAGGTAAAGTAATAATATTACACTTAAGTATTTGTTTTAATCTATTTATGAGGTGGTTGTGTTAATTTATAAAATCAATTTCTTGATTGATTTGATAAAACAATCCTAATTGAAGGTTGGTATATAACATTGACTATGATATTTTCATCAAATTTAATATCTATTGGCTTAACTTTGTAAAATGGTTTGATTTGGAACATTGTTGTAGAATTTGAAGTATATGTAGGTGTTTATTTGATCATGCTCAAATAATGAATTTTGACTATTGTTTCTCTTATTTTATAATAAAGTTACTCAACTGATCTAAATTTATTGAGTTTTTTTACTAATGCAAAGGTGTAAATAAAATTTTATTTGGATGTATATTGTAATTCATTATCTACCAAGTTGTTATTATTTTTTTAAAGTGTAAATCAATTACATAGTATTTGAAGACAATGGAATAATATATCATAGAATTAAGAGAGGAATACTGAGATACACAATAATAATTGATAAAAAAAAGCATAATACTTGATAGTTATGATTGATCCACTTTGAGGAGGAAAACTCCAAAATAATTCCTTAAGAATAAAATCCAAAATATGATTATAAAATACTAACCACTACATTTTATATATACTTTACCTAGCCATGGTTATTAGATACACCAAACATACTAAGAATGTAGAAAAATGAAATAAGATAATATGAATGGTAGTTAAGCCACATGTCAGCCATACATTTCATTAGATGCACTATAGGTCAAGGAAAATATCCCATTTATTGGATGGTTCGGAAAGAGAAAAAAATTAAGGAAAATATACCAACTAGGGAAATAGACCAATCGAGTTCAAGGCGGAAGACATATAATTTTCACTCCTAGTGTTTTTTTGTCTTATGTAAGAGATCCTAGAGAAGATCTTCAAATGGATAGTTGAGTTAGAGAATTTGTATGAAGAAGAAAATGAAAGGGACCCTATGAGGATAAATAATGTAAGTAAAAGGATATGTGGAAGTACAACAATGTATTACATATATATCGAAGAGAGGAGATAACGAAAAGGAAATAATAAAGTGAGTAGTTAGGAACATATGGTTTCCAAGTTATTGGGTCATGTTGTGACCCAAAAAATTGTAAAAAGAGTGGTGGAAGAAGTTCCAAGTCTTGAGAGAGGAGAGAGAGAGAGAGAGAGAGAGAGAGAGAGAGAGAGAGAGAGAGAGAGAGAGAGAGAGAGAGAGAGAGAGAGAGAGAGAGAGAGAGAGAGAGAGAGAGAGGAGAGAGAGAGAGAGAGAGAGAGAGGAGGGAGAGGGAGGGGGAGGGGGAGGGGGAGGGGGAGGGGGAGGGGGAGGGGGAGAGGGAGAGGGCGAGAGAGAGAGAGAGAGAGAGAGAGAGAGAGAGAGAGAGAGAGAGAGAGAGAGAGAGAGAGAGAGAGAGAGAGAGAGAGAGAGAGAGAGAGAGAGAGAGAGAGAGAGAGAATAATATTTTGTTTAATTCAATAAGAGAGGGAAGTTTTCAAGTGATAAGTTTAATGGCATGAGTTAGGATAAGATTATTTCTTTGACAACAATGAGAGAGTGAGATTTACATGTGAGAAGCCTATGTTTGTTTTAAAAAACAAAAATGAGAAAGAGAATTGTGAGTATCACATTAATGAATAAATATTCATGGAAGATGATGTGGAGGTAATAGTTTGTGTACCAGAATAAGGAAACCCATTAATGGATCATGTAAAATATGTTTTGATGTATTATAAGTGGAAAGAGACTTAATTATCCTTAGAAGATACATGTTATGCATGTTATTTTATTTTATTTTAGGTAATGAAGTTTGATGAAAATAAAGGAATGATACATATTTTTTAAATAATATAATATAGGTTAATGAAGAGGAAAACAAATAAGGGTCTCCGGTTTGCTTGAAGGAAAAAATGGAGGTGGTTGAAGTGCAAGTGAATGCACATGGGGAAAGTAGGGTTTGAGTCCATCTACATGCAAAAAAAATTAAAAAATAGAGTGAAGATAATAAGAGGATAACAATGGATGTTTTTGAAAATTGGAATTTTCAAATCAATATTATGATTGAAATCTATGATAATAATGTGAGTTAAAAATAAGAGTTCGATACCATGTCCTTGAAGCATGAAACTAAGTTATAAAAAGAGTTTGGGGGAGATAATGGTTCCCTTATAGTAGTTGATTTATGTGAGAATACATAATTGAAGGAGATCAAAAATAAGAATATAAATTATTATTTGGTCTAACATGGTCATATGTGTGAGAGGCAATAAGAAGAAGTGGAACAACATATATTTTGCTTGAGACACTTAAATGTGTTAGAAAATACACTCACAAGAGATAAGTGAAGATATTGGAAAATTTGAAAATGTAATTAATGTGGCATAGATACAAATAAGGAGATGGATATGGTGGTCATGGTTCCACCAATATGATTGAGAATGCCAGTGTCTCATCAGATGTGGGAGAAGGCCACAAATATGATCATCAAGTAATTATTAAACCTTATTTAGAAAAATATTTGAGAAATTTATTGATGGTTTTATTTTTATGCATTTATATTTATTGAGTTGTATTTGATATGTGTACTTTGACATGGTTTTGAAGAATTATAAGGGATAACATTGACCTTTTCTATGCATACCCCAAACCAAACCCTTAAAAATTATAGTATAGTTTCAATATTTTCTAATTTTTAACAGTAAGAAGATGAAAAATATAAATTTTAGAACTATAATAAATATAAAAATAAAATCAATGTGATCTAATATTTAGGTTGCAAGTTTGCATGCCCTAAGCTAGACTTCACATTTGTTATTGACATTATTCCCTCTTACATCTAGATCCAAGTGGTGAACAATTACATACATTCATATATTAACATAGAGAGTTTAAATTATGATGATAAGCTTTGGAATGACTCAAAATCCAATGTAATAATATAATAATAATTTAAAATACCTCTATCTAGTTATATATCTAATTTAGCTAGACATTATTTATTGCACTTTACATGTTTTATAAATTTTGATTTAAATTAGGAATATTCTTGTACATCAAACTATTATGATCATATATATTCTATATAATTAATAATATGAAGTGTACCTTTAAATCATAATAAATATTTTCCTTCAATGTCCTATTTATTTTTCTTTCCATCTAGGATGTATACATATTTAGTTCAAACTTTTAGATTTTTACTCTCAACAATTCCATTTTTTTTCCATCCCATGTTTCATAAGGGTCTTGTTATTCAAAAAGTTTAGTGGATAACCTATTTTTAATATAATATAAATTGGGTCACCCAAAAAATTTAATGGATTCACTTGTTATCCTTCAAATATGACAAACGAATAGATAATTGTAATGTCACAACAAAGGTAAAAATAGACCTAATAGAATAAAATGAAATAATTTAAGGTAATAGAATAAAAAAATGGAATATACACAAATTTACATATTGCACAATGGGAAAACCCATTTAGCTAAAAAAAAAATCTATATCCCATCTTTCTCCTAATAGAAAATACTACAACATTGATTATTTATTCTACACTAATTATTATGGATTAATGAGTTCAACATTGTTGTAAATGATTTAATTAAAATTGTAGTATCCTTCATTTTTTAATGTATATTTAGAACATATTTTGGTTTAAAATAGTGTATGTTTACATTGAGAATTCATGCATTTTGGTTATGATGATGTTATGGGTTCATTTGATGCATTATTATTAAGTTATATATATATATATATATATATATATATATATATATATGGACTATCTACACTCTTTCTCTAATCAAGGTGGATGAAATATATTCTATTCTTTTTGTCAAATTGGAGACCTAAGGGAGAGCATCATAGGGGAGAAGGCATTACATTGTGATAGCTGGGGGTAGATAGAATAATCTAGGAACAAGAACACACCCACGTAATATTTCTTGATTAGTAGTTTCATGAGTTGTATCTGATTTCAGTAAGTATTTCATAGTTGTTTTATTTTCATTTGTGACGTGTTTTTCTTGGTATAGTGCTTATATTGGTAGATTTTTGTTATGAATGGGTTTTAGTTAACAATTCTTTTTATATTAATATGTCAAGGAATGCTTGTATCATGTGTGAAACAATTTAGCTTGGTTTTAAACCCATTTTTCTTGGTAGTTTATTAACATATAACCAACATAGGTGGTAGATATGGCATAACCATTTTCAAATCTTCAAACCATGAGTAGGTCAAAAAATACCTATCATTAAATAAATATTTAAGGTTCCCATTGTAAATGGGAACTAAACTTGAGTTTAAAGGGGCAATTTTATTGGTCACTTAGTGAACCCAAGTTTTAAAAGATCATTTCATTTTTAAAAACACTAAAATGAAGGGCTCAAATGGTTCAAATAATAAGTTCCGTTGTGGATTAAATCAAGAGAGAATCCATGGAAGAATTGGTATTAGTACCACCAAGTAAGATCTAGATACCTTCATTTTTAATTAATGGAAGGACATGAAACTGAATTTTCCATTAAAAAAGAATGAATAATGTGCTACATGTAGAGTGAACTTTAGAATATTATTCAGTTCAAAATGGGCTCTCAAACATTAAAATCAAGGATAAAAATGAAATGGGTATGTGGTAGTAAAATAAATAATAAGTAAGGTTAGTAGAGTATGACAATCACAATAGGGTTATAAATGTTATTTCTAATACAAAAACCATGCAAGTAACAAATTTTACAAATCTAAGTATGGTACTTTTATTGCATTAAATATGATTTTCAGTTCTTATTGTTTATATAATTTGTAAAATATTTGATGAAGTGAAATTTTTTGTAGAAAATAAGGATTAAAAACCCTATAAAATGTAGGGTGATGGTCAAGAGTATGCTTAGGTTTAGCCCTAAAGGCTATAGTTTTTTACACCCTAGTGACTATATCATCACATGTCTATGTAGTAGGATTATAATATTCACCTTTCTTTGAGATATATGGAAATTTATAGAATTTGAACACAAAATCCCACAATCTTGTAATTGTTTTATAGTATTGCAGTATCCCCTTTAAAGTTATGAATTTATTGTTTATTTTAGTCCATCATTGGAATAAAATTCATGCACTTTGATTGTGTTATAATACCAAAAATGAATTATAAGTATTAGTAAGAAATATTTATAAGTTTATGGTATTTATTTTATCTATCATGATTATTTGTTTTATTATGAAATTGTTTACAACATGTATTACTCTCTATAAACCTAGGGAGGAGAGTTTGATCTTACCCATAGGTCCATAGAAGTGGTTGAAATGTAAACTTAATCTTATGATACACTGACCTTCAAGGGATTGTGTTAACCTTTAAATAACATTAAGGGTACTAAATATGTGATTCTCAATTATGTTTTACATCCTGGGTTACCATGATGAAATATTTTGTAAGGACTGAGCGATAGTTGTAAGGATGCTATATTGATGATGTAAAAGAATATGATGTGTATCTTTTGAAATCCATTGATAAGGATTAGTTAAGATATTTATATATATTACATTTTATAGTAATAATTTTTAATTAGGGTGTGATTAGATTTTATAGGCCTTTAGTATGTAGTAACTAATTAAATTAGTTTTTGACTATATAACTGTAGGTAGTTGAGATAACCACATATAGGGCTATGGTTGAAAATGACAAGTTTTTGTTTTCGGATACCTCGATTATGTGCATGACATTTCAAAAAACAATATTAATAATTTATCAAACCTCAATTAAAACTTTATATGATGACTTATACTTTCACATATTTGATGCAAATATATTCATAGAAACATTGTAATGTTAGTTAAATATGTGAATAGACCCAGACCCAAATCTTAGGCAAGGTAACTACTGAATGGTGTATGTTGTGTTTGA
>JARHVA010005786.1:485000-525000 GCA_037957365.1 Torreya grandis
CAAATTATGTATGGTTATAAATATAATATATTATCTGATTTAGCTATGTTTTAGATAGAATCATCTTTCTACATTAGAGAATGATGAGTGATAGGTGGTTTTTCTACTAAAACTCACTCATCATAAGCCAAGATAGAATTACTTTCATGGGAATTTGATAAGAAGAGATTAATTATTATATGTATTTTACCCATATTCTCTTGAAATTTGAATCCTATGATTAATTTGGCAAAAGAAATGTAATAGAAATATACATTGTTGGTCCATAAAATTGTCTAGTTTGCATGTTTTTTTGATGCTATAATAAATATAGGTGTGTCTATGATTTACACAATAGGATATATGTGATAGGAATTGAACAGAAACATGCACCATGATTTTGTTTTTTTTATAGTAGTTCATTATAAAATTTAAATTTTATGAGTTTGTTGATTATCTTAAAGTACCATTGGTATAAATTTCATGCACTTTGACTTGTTGTAATACCAAAAATAAATTGAGTATTGGGAAGAAAGATCGATAGGATTAAGGTATTTATTTTATTTATCATGATTATTTATTTTATTATAAAATTGTTTATGATATCTATTACCCTCTATAAACCTAGTGGTGATGTTTTGATCTCACCCATAGGCACATGGAAGTGATAGACATATAAACTTAATCATATGTTGTTGACCTTAAAGGGCTAGTTTTGGCCTTAAAGGAACATTAAGGGTACTAAATATGTGGTTATCAGTTGTGTTTTAAGTATTGTGTTACGATGATGAAATGTTTTGATACATTTGTGCCATTATTAAAAAGATGTTATATTGAAGAAGTAAAACAAGGTCATGTTTATCTCTTGAAATCCCTTGATAAGGATTAGTTAAAATATTTTTATAAACTACATTTTATTATAATAATGTGGAAATAGGGGTGAAATTAGATTTTATAGGCCTCTTATGTGCAATAAATGATTAAATTTGTTTTCAACTATAGACATTTAGGTAGTTGACATAACCATCTATAGTACTATGGTTGGAAAGGACAAGGTTTGGCATTCAAATACCTCGGTTGTGTGCATACCATTTACCATAAAGTTATTAAAGTATCAAATCTCAATTAAACCTTCATATGATGCCTTGTACTTGCACATATTGCTTGTAATTTTATTCATATAAACGTTATAATGTTATTTAAATATGTGAATAAATTCAAACCTAAATCTTAGGTAAGATAACTACCAAAAGGCATATGTTGCGTTTGATAAAATGTTTTAGATTGAAGAATATTTTAATTTAAGGGAATGAAATATTATATATATATATATATATATATATATATATATATATATATATATATATATATATATATATATATATAAAAATCCTTAGTTATATACTGTGGTATTACTACACTTTAAGGATTTTAGTGTGCAGTATGATAAAGATTACAGTAAGGTTGTAGCTTGTTAATAGTTTGGTTTTTGAATGGGTCATTATACCATATGAAATTTTATTTAGAATATTAAATTTAAATACATTTTAATATTATTATAAGTAATTAGTTAGTAAAGAGGCTTAAATGTGTGGTTGAGATGTCAAGGTCATCACTAGTTGTTTCCTATTTTATTGTATGAGTAATATACAAATATGATATTTTAAAGTAAAATTATAATATGATTAATTAAGTGTTAAAAATTAGTTATATATGGTTACAAATATATTATATTATTTAATTTAACTAAGATTTAAATAAAATCTTTTTTTCTATCCTAGAGGATGATGAGCGATAGGTGATGTGCCTATTTACAACTCACTCATCATCAATTAGGTTATAATTAGGTTGATAAATATTTGATAATTAGAGTGTAATGATTATGTGCACTATGACACATACTCTCTTGAAATTTGAAATATATAAATGCTTTGTCTAGAGTAATGATATTGTTGTTTACATTGTTAGTCCATATTAGTTTATAGTTTGCATTTTTGGTTGATGTCATAATAAATTAAGGCATACATATGGCTCATGTGATTGGTTACATGTGATAGGGATTGTAATAGCACACGTATTTAGAAATGGTTTTGAATTCCTAATGGGGAAGTTTATGGGGGAACATCAATATGTGGTTGGAGTAAAAGTACCTAGATTATTCTCTCGCTCCTTACAACAAATCAAAACTAATCTAATATTTCTACTCATGGATATTAAGTTATTTTAGTGGTTGAATTATAATTATCAATAATACTATTATGTATTGATGAGGCTATTGATATGATTATTATTATATCCCAAATTTGTACCGTTGATATTTTGATTCAATCCCTTTCAACCTAATCTATACAATAGAATTTATCCTAGGTTTTGGGTGACCTTTAAAGGGGAGCAAAGATATATATTTTGGCTAGATCCAAAGTAAAATACCTTAAATAACTACTATACTACTTTCTTGACTTGTAGAATGTATAGTTGAAGACTAAAATTAACAAAAAACTGAGAGGTGATATGCAAAACATGAGTTCCTTAACTTGCTAATAATGAACTATGAGATACTAAGTTAAAATATGATTACGCTATCCCAAAATAGTCCCTATCCTACTAGTGGTTACATATGAAGGTTAAGAATGTTATAAGATATTAGGATGATTAATGAAGAGGTGATAATAATGAAAACTAATTTTTTATCAGTTCTCTAAGTAAGCAAACTAGGTATAACACTTGTTATGACCTATGAAAAAATAAAAACTTACATAGAGGCACGAACAAGATGGACAAATGCAAGATAAAAAATATACTATCACTAAGAATTAATCCAAAAACCCCATTCAAGATCACTATTTTCAAGATAAATATCTAGTATCCATCTTGAATTGATTCCAATAGGTAAGTACAAGACTTAATTTTGTTAGGGTTTTACCATAACTAATGTGAGGATGCTTTTCAAATCCATACAAGGTTGCATGCATAGGAAAATGTGAGCAAGAGAGAAAGAGAAGAGGTGTAGAAGATCATGGAAAAGTGTCATCCATCACGGAGGTATTTTAAATACTAGAACTTGAGAAAGAATTTAATTTTGAATGGTTCTCATTAACATGCATACACTTGGTCAATAATATCCTTCTTCAAATTGGTGTAGGGGGTTACGCAATTTTAGATTATTGGATATAACTCCCTTTTTTGATTACACCTCTACACTTGCAAGGATAGTTATAATATGTTTAAATTACATGTGGTGTGATTTAGTGGTTTTTACACTACACTCCTACAATTTTTTTAACTTCTCTTTTTGTCATCAAAAGCATGTAATCTTCACTAGCTCTCTTTGGGCTCAAATAATTAGAATTTCATTCTCAACTTCATGACTAAATATTATCTTCGTAAATCACTATTTATTTCCTTATCAAGTTGTATCAACCCATATTAGTTCATAAGATACTTTCTAGCATTCCATTTCACACCCAAACCTCTAACTTGCCTCCATTTCCTTGTAGCCCTCAAAACAAACAAATATCATTGTGTAAGACAATATAAAGAATATATTTACAAAGTAAAAATGTATTTGAGTACCCATTATGCCTTTACACCACTTTAATAAATTTTCTTTACTATACATTGAGAACAAGTACACTTATTCACCTTGTTCCTCTATTTAATTAGGCCTCAATTAGGTCCATTTGCCTAGAAATTGATATTTTGATCCATTGATCTCCAAAATGTGTAAATATCTAGGTAAGTGTTTTATTAAATTTTATAACCCAATGACCATGATACATGGCAACTTTGGGATTATGAAACCTTGTGTAGGTGGGTGAATGAAGAAATGTCCAAAAAACCTAGTCTTTCACAAGATTTCTCATACTACCTTCAAGAATCAGACCTATAAGAGAAATTTTAGGTTCAAATTTATATATTTTTTGATCTAAATATATATAATGCAACTCAATACACCTTAATTAATAGTTTTCATCTATTTAGGAGATCAAACACCATATTTTGAGCCTAAAACCTCATAAAAACATAGCATTTAATACATCTGTATAGGTGAAAATACAAGTAAACTCAATCATAAGAGTATTATTAGAGTGAGGAATTATCTCCAAGTGGTTTAAAGTAAAATTAAATTAATTTAAATCACTTAGGAGATCAATTATTTCCATTGGGTCACTTCTAGTCTTCTAGGTAACCTGAAACATGTTTATCATCTTAACGATGATTCATAAAGCTTAGGGCATTAGTAAATGAACTAGTGCCAAAAAAAAATAGTATACAAAGTCCTATAACATCCTAAATTATATTTTTATCCCATAAAAATACATTTTATAGTTCTGAGCTTATGAAGATGCTTCTTGGGCTAGGTTGACTATGTTTGGTCAGTCTCTTGAAAATGCCATTTTGGAGTTTGGTTTTGAAATTAAATAGTTTAGGGAGATATTTATCATCTATTTTGACCTATACCAATGGTACTTTTTTCCACTCCTCTTATTTATACACTCTAAAACATCTATTATCTCATACTAGGATTTATAAGCATACTAGTGCAAATAACCCTAGTGCCTATGTTTGACCCATTTCCTCTCTTGTCAAATGAGTTAAAGAATATGAACTAAAATTATAACATATTTGTCATCAACCTAAATCTTTCAATATTCAAACTCTATTGACGACATGCAAATTTTTGCCATTCTTAGATACAGGCCTTTGTAGGTCTATGAGTTTTCAGTTAGGCCTGCAAAGCCTAAAGGAAGGATCATACAGTCCTAAAAACATTAAAATGTAATTTTTTCACTAATTAAGTTTCCAATAGGTCCAATGACATCCCCCATTATATTATCACATGCTCTCCATATGCCTTTGATTCCTAAAGTTTCCCATATTTGACCATTTTGCCTAATGGTGATTGAGACTATATCACTGCGAGTTGAAGATAGATTTTATTTGTATCACCCTATGATATATGCAATACATTACTTAGTCTCTAGTCATTCCATAGACTTGTTTATCCATCGAAACCCAACCTCCATGCAACTATTGCATCTTTTGTTTCAAGCTTTAAAACTAACTTTAATTCTCAAATAAGCATGTATAATATCATTTAGGCCTTTTAGGCCTAATTGGGAGTGTTAATCATTTCATTGACCACATTCACCTTCTTAATTGGTACATTGATATCATGGAGTGATGTTGGAATTATTATTATTATTATTATTATTATTATTATTATTATTATTATTATTATTATTATTATTATTATTATTATTATTATTATTATTATTTTATTTTATTTTTGACCAGTTATAAAACCCTTGGGCATCTCTCAAGTACCACAAAGTCCACATCTTCTTAATAAAGGCCTAGATTGACATATAGTGGGTGGTTGGAGTTCATTGTATTATGGGCTCTTATAAAAGTAGGTTTTTAGTTATTCAAAAATATTTTATTGTCCTAATTGGGTCTTCATTTATTTTATGTATTCTGTAACCTATGTGACCATTTGAACCTCATATTCCAATTCAACATTCATTACATTACATATGAAAATGAAACCTACATGTCTGTGAACCTATATGTCTACATTTTCTTGATTTAATCATTAACATGATGATTATATTAATATGTTTGTATTTTATAAAATATATATTATGACTCATTAAAATTATTATGTTCTTATCCTCATACTTATTTGATACTTTAGGGGTAAACCTTCTCAAGTGACTTTTGTGGAGGCAACCTACACATAGTCTTTAGGCTGAGACAAGATGTGACTTAAAGGAATAATATATAAATGCTCAAATTATTATTTGATACTAAATGTTTTATTAAACATATCATAAGTTATTTCATCCTCTCATTAGATAATATAACTTCAAAAATATCGATAATGCCTTCTCAGGTTTGTAGACCATGAAGGTATTCTACTTGAGATGGACTTGATTGAAGTCTTGGGATTTAGAAAGAACTAAAAAATTATTTATTAATTTTATGGAGATAAATAATCCATGGAGACATTATTAAGTGACATGAAACATCACTTAAATTCACTATATTCTCTTTGAGATCTCTAAAACTTGAAGTGTAAACATGCAACCTATCTCTCATGGAGATTCCTCTTAATACCTAATATTCACAAATGCCAACCTGATGGATAAATATGTGATATGGTTTTAATACCCATATAAACCTTAAAAAAGGTTCATCATGCTCCAAAGAGCTCCAAATTACATGAAACTTGTGCAAAAATGGGCTTATGGGGTTTATATAGGGGTTAAGACCACCTGATTGTCTTAACAATTGTTCATAAAGGAAGAGGCACACATATTAGAACAAAGGAAATAAATACAACCATTATTATACCCTATTCCTTATCTCGTAAGCTCTAGTCACCACTCTTTCATCTACATTTATACCAAGTACATGAAGTTAACCATTGTTAATCTTCCAAGAAGCTGATGCAGGTTCTGATGCAAAGTTTAGAATCTTAGGATGTATTGGGGAATAGATGCCAACGTATTTTATTATTTTTTAAGGAGTTTTGATCATAACATTTCATGTATTTATATTTATACATGGATGAAATACATTTTTGTCATAAAGAATACATGGAGTTAAGAAGGATTTGAGGTGGATTATTAATTTAACTAAAGCATTGATGATTAATTTTATTATAAATGATTGTGGATTATTGAGGTCAACACTATTGTAATTGACTTAATTCATATTGTGGTATCTTTCATTTTTTAATCTATAATTACAACATATTTTGGATGTAGAATGTGTATGTTCACATTGATTATTTCTACCTTCTGATTATGATGATTTTATAGTTTTATCTGAAAAATTATTTTTGAGTTAGTTATTTTGGCTATATATATATATATATAGACACAACACACACACACACACACACACACACACACACACACACACACACACACACACACACACACACACACACACACACACACACACACACACACACACACACACACACACACACACACACACACACACACACACACACACACACACACACACACACACACACACACACACACACACACACACACACACACACACACACACACACACACACACACACACACACACACACACACACACACACACACACACACACACACACACACACACATGGATTAGCTGCCCTCTTTTCCTAGTTGAGATGGATGGAGGGCATTCCATTCATTTCCTCACACTAGAGTCCTGAGGGAGAGCATCATAGGGAAGAAAGTGGTTTACTATGACATTTGGGAGTAAACATATCAATCTAGAAATAAACACACATCCACATTGTATATCCTAGTTAGTAGTTGATTGATTTTTATTCGATTATGGTATTAATTTCATAGTTGTTCCATTTATCCTGTGTGGTCCTTGTCCATTTCACATTATAGTTTTTATATTGGTTAATTATATTAAAAATGAGTTGTATGTAATGGTTTTTTTTACAATAATATGTCAAGGGTTTTCTCCATGTTTAAAGTAAGGTGTGTAACACTTTAGCTTGGTTGTAAATCTAGCATTGCTTGGCAATCTAGTCATCTATTATCTTTTTATTACTTAGTTGTTATTAGTATACATAATAATGTATATTTAATATCACTTACTACTCATTAAGAGGGCATTATTATCTTGAATGAAAATATAAGTTGTGCTTATAGATTTATAATTTATTAAAAAACATCTAACAACCATAGACATTAGACATCACATATCCATTTTCAAAGCATGAAACCATTGAGTGAGTGAAAAAGGACATATAAATAAATAATTTGGATTCCAATATTAAATGGGAAAAAAAATTGACTTATAAAGAGTAATTATGTTTGTCACTTAGTTACCTCAAGTTGAAAGAGACCATTTCATTTTGGAAACCATAAAAAGAAGGTCTGACATAGTTCACTTCATAAAAAAGTTCCATTATGCACTCAACTAGAAATAAATACACGAAATAGTTAATCTTTCCATCACCTAGTAACATCTAATTAAAGTGATGTTGAATTAATGGAGAATTTACACAAAACTCAAATTTTCATGAAAAACAGAGGGAATAATGACCTACATCTAGAGTGAAGTTTGGAAGGTTGCCGAGTTTGAAAGTGGTTATCAAACATTAAAAATGGGGATAATAATGGATTGGGAGTGTATAAATATATAATAATTTAAGAATGAAGGTTGGCAAGGCACAACATTCACAAGTGGGAAATCATTATTATATCCAATAAAAAAACTAGGCAAGTAATCAATTTTACAAATTTGATTATGAGACTTTTATTGTTTTAAATAAGGTATTGATACTTTTTGTTTATATAATTAATAGAATATTTTGTGTAGTTTAATAATATAAAATAAGAATAAAATACCCTATCAAGTGTAGCATGCTATATTAGAGTATACTTAGGTTTATCCCTAAAGGATGTAGCTTTTCCATTCTAGTGACTACAACATCACGTATTTATGTAATAAGAATATAATCTTAAATTTCCTTTGAGATACATAGGAATTTAGATAATTTGAACATAAACATGCACCATCTTGTAATTATTTTATAGTAGCTCAGTATTTCATTTAAATTTTATGAGATTTTTGTCTATCTTACACCACAATTGGTATACAATTCATGCACTTCGAATATGTTTTAATACCAAAAATGAATTTTGAGTATTGGGATGAAATATTGATAGTGTTATTCTACTTATTTTAGTTATCATGATTAGTTGTTTTATTGTGACATTATTTACAAGATCTATTAACCTCTATAGAGTTTGGGGTGAGAGCAAGCCTATATAAGTGATTGACATGTAAACTTAATCTTATGATATTTACCTTATATGGCCAATGTTAACCTTAAAATAACATTAAAGGTACTAAAGATGTGGTTTTTAAATATGTTTTAAATCTTGTGTTAACATGATGAAATGTTTTGTTAGGGTTGTACCAAATTAAAGAAGTAAAAGAATGTGATATGTATCTCATGATATTAATTGATAAGGAATATTTAAATTATTTATATAAACTACATTTTATAGGAATAATGTGTCAATATACATGCAATAAAACTTACCATCACTCTAGTATGAAAGAACTTATTAAATTGGTTTTCATCTTTAGACATGTACATAGTTGACAAAAGTACCTACAAGCCTATGGTTCGAAAGGACAAGGTTTGACATTGGAATACTTTAGTTATGCATAGACCAATTCCATTAAAATTAAAAATAGAGTATCAATTTAATTTAAACCTTTCTATGATGCCTTGTAATTGCACATATTGGTTGCAACTATAACCATAGTTACATTATAGACCTATTTCAATATGTGCATAAACCTAGGAAAACATATTTTGCAACATAACTACTGATAGTTCTATTCCATATTTCATAGAAAAAATTATATAGGAGACTATTTTAATTTGAGGGAAGGAATGTTTAGATATATGCTTTTTAATCCTACATTATATATTATTATACTTTAGGGATTTTTATTGTGTAGTATTATAAATATTACAATAAGGTTGTACCTTGTAAAGAGCTTGGTTTCTAAATGGGTCATTATATCATATGACATATTGTTTAGAATATGAAATTACAATGTGATTTAGCATTGTTATAAATAATGAGGATAAATAGGGTTAATTATGTGGTTGGGATATTATGTGATCACATTTTTTTCCTATTTTCTTGTATGTGTAATACACATATTTGACATTAAAGTACAGTTACAATATGATTAATTAAATGCTATAAAAATGTTCTACATGGTTACAACTACAATTTATTCTTTAATTTAACTATGTTTTATATAAAAATTGTTTTTATAACTGAAATGATAATGATGGATAGGCAGGGTGCCTATTTTCAACTCACTCATCATCAGTCAAGATATAATTATATTCATGGGTATTTGATAAGCATAGGGTAATGCATGTATTGAAAATGACATATTTTCTCTTGAAATATGAATTTTATAAATGCTTTGGACCAAGTAATGTTATAATTGTATACACTATTAGTACACTATACTTTCTAGTTTGCATGTTTTCTTTAGGTCATAATAGATAGAGACATATCTATGGTGTATGATACTTGTTTAATGTGATAGGGACTATACTAACACACTATTTTTAGATGGTTATGGATGATCTCATCCTCATTATTTTCCACTTAATGAAGTAGAAGAACACTCCCATTGGGGAAATGTGTGTGTGTCAGGGGGGGTCATCAGTCTATGGTTGGAGGAAAAGTACACAGATGATGTTATCCCTCCTTAAGACTAATCAGAACTAATCTAAGATTCCTTCTCATGGATAATAAATTATTTTAGGAGTTGACTTGTGTTTCAATAGTTTTTTTTTTAATGCATTATAACTAATTCTATTGGTATTATTGTTATATAGAAGAGAATGTTGAATGTTGATAATTGTTTTATTATAGTTATGGTTGTTGATAATATTGTGTATTTAATGTTACATGTTTTTCATTGAAGGTGTTGCTTTCAATATCATTGACTAATTATATAGTATTTTATCATTTCAGTCCTGAGAGGATTGATGTATATTTGTATCTTGCATTTGATTCAGCGGGGCTCACTTAGCATAATACATATGTTGTTTACTAATTCAATTGTAAAAAAAAATTGAAGAAACATATTTTGAGTTAGTACAATGATATAAAAGGAATTGATTATAGTATTTTTTTATATTCATTTACTAGATACATAGTTACTAGCAATATTGATTTTAATTGAGAAAAAAAATGTATAGTTATTTTTTAAATCAACCTAGTTGGGTTGTTTCAAAAACTTAACATAGAAAGTCCCATTTCAATATATTAAATTAATTATTTACAATACAATAATATATTTTCAATTTTTATTTGTCCTCTAATTTATGTGTGAGTATATATAGGCACATCAAGAGGTAACCGTTAAATAAGTATTATAATACAATGGGCACCAAAATCATATTTTATACAAAACGTGGGCTAAAACCATTCAGATACATATCAATAAATTCTACCTCTACAGTCTAGTAGAGTGTAGATCATATAAAATGTTTAACACACAGGAGATCATTAAACATTAAGGTTTTTTTAAATCTATATCTAGTTGTATTATGAATGAAATGATGAAATACTTGATTAATTTATAAGGATTCTTGATCATATGATTATAGGTAATTTTATTTATGTGTGTATGAAATACATTTTTATTATTAAAACCATACATGGGGTTAGAATGATTTGAGAATAAATAATGATTAGTTGAAACATAAAAGTAGAGGTGGAGGTATGGTTAGGTGGATATTAGTTGAAGTGACCTTGCAACTAGAAGTGAAGTGTTATATATGTATGTATATATGTATGTATGCATGTATGTATGTATGTATGTATGTATGTATGTATGTATGTATGTATGTATGTATGTATGTATGTATGTACGTATATATGTATGTATGTATGTGTGTGTGTATGTATGTATGTATGTATATGTATGTATGTATATATGTGTATATCATGATGAGATGAATGGTGGCATTATGTTTCCATACATGTCCTATGGAGTTTCTATCGTAATTAATAAGATACATAGAATATCCCTTGTTTGATTCATGTATAACTTGTTAGTATAATCTCTATAATACATGAATCAAACCATGGGATTCATGAAGAATGTTTTCTAAGTTGTCTCTTTATTTATGAATTGATAGTTTAATATTCACTATCATTTTGATTTTTAGTGCCTTTTTCAAGAAATCACTTATAATTTTAATTAGTTTGACTCAATTAATTAATGCATACAATATGTAGTTAATTAAAAGACCTATATTTTAAAGGCAACAAACTAAGAGCCCCAAATTTATTTAAACTGTACTATTCGATTAAGCATTACAAAGTATAATATTGTTAGTAGTTATCTACCCATATGGTTAATGAGAAAAATATCTATAAACCCCATAATAAACTAAATAGGTTGCTGACCCGTCACGCATTCTTTATTAGAATTATGTATAGGTACCGAATCTAAGAGTGGTAATAATATAGCCTCTATGAATACTCAATACTTACAAGCTTAGCTTGTGTAATAGAGAAGTAGCTCAATGCAAGGTATAATGGGATCAATATTTTGAAGATAGTCCCAATTGGGAGGATTATGAAGAGCTCAATAAAGTATTTCCATAATTATTTTATTTAATATGTTACACTTGTGACATTTTTTGTTATGCTTATTTGAATAACATCATTAGGGTGATGCATTTTATGACAGGGGTAGGATGTTATATCCCATCACAACACTAATGGAGAGTAAAAAAGTATTGATTATTAATTTTAATTTTAATGATGATGGATAATTAATTTCAACGATGTTGTAGTTGATTTAATTCAAATATTGGTATCTTTCATTTCTAAAGATGTAATTACAACATATTTTCATTTTATAAAGTGTATGTTTACATTGATTATTTATACCTTCTGATTATGATGATGTTATGGTTTCATCTAAATAATTACTTTAGATTTAGTTCTTTTGGTTGTTTTGATATATATATGGAAATTAACTAAATACCTTCTTTCCCTAGTTGAGGTGGATGGAGGATACTCTATTCATTCACTCACAATAGATTCGTTAGGGAGATAATCACATAAGAGAAGGTGGTAAATTGTGACATTTGTGGGTAGACAGATCAATCTAGAAACAAACACACATTCACATTGTGTTTGTTGATTATTAGTTTACTAATTTTTATTTATTTAGGTATTGATTTCATATTTGTTCCATTTTTCTTGTGTGATATGTGTTTATCTCACGGTATAGTGTTTATACAAGTTGTTGTTATGAATGAGTTGTATGTAATGGTTTTATTTATAAAAATATGGCAAGGATTTCTTTCATGTTGAAAGTCATGTGTAGAACACTTTACTTTGGTTATAAATCCACAATTGATAGGAAATCTAGTAATCTATTATATTTTTATCGCTTGGTTGTTAGTAATATTAAGGATAAAGGAACATGTAATATCTTTTACTACCCATTTAGAGAGCATTATCATCTTGAAAAAAATATATAGGTTGTTCTTATATATTTATAATCTATTATTAAAATGTCTAATAGCCATAGATAGTAGACATCACTTAGGCATTTTCAAAGAATGAACCCATCGAGTGGGTGAAAAAGGACATATAAGTGAACAAATAATTAGTGTTCTCATATTCAATGGGAACAAAACTTGAGTTCAAATGAGTTATTCTATTGGTCACTCAGTGACCTTGAGTTGAAACTGACCATTTCATTTTAAAAACCCTAAAAAGAAGGTCTCGCATAGTTCAATTAATAATAAAGTTCCATTGTCGATTCCACTATTAATGAATTCATGGAATAATTACTCTTTACACCACCTAGTAACATCTAGATAAATCGATGTTGAATTAATGGAGGATGTAAAGAAAACTCAATTTTGGATTGAAAATAGAGGGAATAACAACCTCCATTTAGAGTGACATTCGGTAGGTTGTAAGTTTTAAAGTGGCTATCAAACATTAAAAAAGGGGATAGTAATGGAATGGAAGTGCATAAATAGATAATAATTTAAGAATGAAGTTTGGTAGGCAACAACATTCACAAGTGGGAAATCATTGTTAATTCCAATACAAAAACTAGGTAAGTAATAAATTTTACAGATTTGATTATGGGACTTCTATTGCTTTAAACAAGGCCTTGAGTACTTTCTGTTTATATAATTGATATAATTTTTATGTAGTGTAATAATAGAAAATAAAGATTAAAGGCCCTAATAGGTGTAGGTGACTAGTTTAGAGTATACTCATGTTTATCCCTAAAAGATGTAGCTTTCTCAACCCTAGTGACTATAACATCATGTATTTATGAAATAAGACTATAATCTTCAGTTTAGTTATAGATACACATGAATTTAGATAATTTGAACACAAAACTGCACCATGTTGTAATTATTTTATAGTATGTTAGTATTCCCTTTAACTTTTATGAGTTTTTTTGGCAATATTAGTCCACAATTGGTATAAACTTCATGCACTTAGACTATGTTCTAATACCAAAAAATAATTTTGAGTGTTGGAAAGAAATATTGATAGGGTTATGATATTTAGTTTAGTTGTAATGATTAGTTATTTTATTGTGAAATTGTTTACATGATCTATTACATTCTATAGAGTTGGGGGTGAGAGCAAGCCCATAGAAGTGATTGATATGTCAACATAATGATATGTTAATCTTAAAATAACATTAAATATACTAAAGATGTGATTCTCAATTCTATTTTAAATCATGTGTTAACATGATGAAATGTTTTATTAGGGTTGTGTTATAATCGTAAGGATGTAAAATTAAGGAAGTAAAAGAATGTGATGTGTATCTCATGAAATTAATTGATAAGGAGTATTTAAGATATTTATATAAACTATATTTTATATGAATAATGTGTCAATAGAGGTGCAATTGAATTTACCAGGAATCTAGTATGAAAAAATTGATTAAATTAGTTTTCAACTATAGATATGTAGGTATTTGATATAAGAACTTACAAGACTATGGTTAGAAAGGACAAGGGTTGGTGTTGGGATACTTTGGTTATGAATAGACCATTTACCTTAACATTAATAATATATTATAAACTTAAATTCAACATTTCTATTATGCCTTGTAATTTCATGTATTGGTTGTAAATATAACCATAGCAACATTATATACCTTTTTCTATATGTGCACAAACCTAGGAAAATATATTATGCAACATAAATATCAATAAGTGTACACTATATTTGATAAAATGTTTTAAATGGGAGACTATTTTAAATATAGGGAAGGAAAGTTTAAATACATATTTTAATCCTATATTACATATTGTTGTATTATTACACTTTAGGGATTTTTGGTGTGTAGTATGATAGAGATTACAATATGGTTGTAGTTTGTTAAGAGCATAGTTTTTAATGGATCATTATAACATATGACATATTGTTTATAATATGAAATTACAATATGTTTTAGTATTTTTATAGATAATGAGGTTTTAAAGAGGATTCATTATGTGGTTGAGATGTTAAGGTCATCTTTAGTTTTTTCCTATTTTATTGTATGGTTAGTACACGTATTTGACATTCAAAGGTACAATTATAGAATGTTTAATTAAATGTTAGAGAATTTTTATATATGGTTAAAATTATAATTTATTATTTAATTTTAATAATTTTTTTATAGAATAATTTTTCTATCCTAGATGATAATGAGGGATATGTGCGGTGCCTATATTTACAACTCCCCCATCATCAGTCATGATATAATTATATTGATGGGTATTTGATAAGTAAGGGGTAATGCATATGTTGACCTTACCACAAATTTTCTTGAAATATTAACTATATAAATATTTTTGCCAAAGAAATTTTATCATTGTATACACTATTAGTCCATAATACTTTTTAGTTTGCATGTTTGCTTTAGGTCAAATAGATGAAGGCATACATAAGGTGTATGTGACTCATTACATATGATAGGGATATAATTACCACACTTATTTTTGGATGGTTAGGGATGATCTCATCCTCTTTATTTTCCCCTTAATGAATGGAAGGGACACTCCTAGTAAGGAAATGTGTCAAGTGTATCAGTCTATGATTGGAGGCAAAGTGCCTAGATGATACTTTCCCTCCTTAAAACTAATAAGAATGAATCTAACATGCCTACCCATGGCTAATAAATTATTTTAAGATTTGACTTATATGTCTCAATAGTATTATTTCTTGATGTAATTTACAACTAAGTTTATTGTTATTTTTTTATACAACTAAGAATGTTGATAATATGTTGTTATAGTTGTGTTTTTTCATACTATTGTGTATTTAAAGTTATATGGTGTTCACTATAGTTGTGGCTTTCAATATTATTGAGTATATATATCATTGTGGTGTTCACTATAGTTGTGGCTTTCAATATTATCATTTAAGTCCTAAGAGGATTGTTGTGTATTTGGATCTTCCATTTGATTCCATGGGATCACTTAGCATAATGCATATGTTGTTTGATAATTAAATTATAACTCATATTTAGAAGAAACATATTTTGAGTTGGTACAATGATATAGATGGAATAGATTTTAATATGTTTTTATATTCATTTACTAGGAGAATAGTTACTATAAATATTAATTTGGATTGAGTAAAAAAATTGTAAAGTTATTTGATAAATCAACCCAATTGGGTTATTTCAAAAACTTAGCATAATAAGTCCTTTTTAAATGTATTACCTCAACCTCTCAAAATAAAATAATATATTTTCAAGTTATGCTTATCCTCTAATTTATGTGAGAGTATATACAAGCACATCAAGAGGTAACTATTAAAGTAGTATTACAATACCATGCGTTCCAAAATCATATATTATATAAATGATTCGAAAACCATCTAGATACATGCGAATAAATTCTAGCTCTATAGTCTACTAGAGTGTAAACCATACAAAACATACAACATGTTTTCAACACATAGGAACTCCCTCAACTTTGAATTTTTATTTATTTATATTAAGTTGTATTGTGGATGAAACAATGAGATAATTGATGAATTTTGAAGGAGTCTTGATCATAAATCTCAGGGAATTTTATTTATGTGTGGATGAAATACATTTTTGTGATAATTTTTTTATATAGAGTTATAAGGATTTGAGAATAAATTATGATTAGTTGAAACACAAAAGTAGACATGGGAAAGTTTGGTTAGCTAGAGATTAGTTGAACTGACCATGTAACTAGAAGTTAAGTGTTATGTAAAGATATATATTCATGTATCATGATGAGATGAATGGTGGTATTATGTCTCATGGAGTGTCTATGGTACTTAATCGAATGTATAGTCTCCCTAATACATGAATCAAACTATGGATTCATGTATAATTTGCTAGTATACTATATCTAATACATGAATTAAACCATGGGTTTCATGCATAATGTTCTTAAAATTGTCTTTTTCTTTATGAATTGATAGTTTAATATTCACTAACATCTTAATTTTTAGTAATTTTTATAACTAATTATTTATAATTTTAGTTAGTTTGACTCAATTAATTAATACATAGAAAATGTAATTAGATAAAACACTCAAATTTTAAAAGCAACAAACTAAGAGCCCCAAAATTCTCTAAACTATAACAAAATACAATGCTCTACCATCATTTTTAATGAGAGAAATGCCTATAAACCCTATAGTAAACTTTTAGAAGTCACGCTAACACCTTCCACAAAATTAATCCTTAAGTGAGGCATACTTAAAAGTTAACCATGTTTAGAATGACTAACTCCAAATTACAAAGCTAATAACATAGATAGATGAAATATGATAATATGAAATGTATTTAAGATAAAATTTGACCAAACATATCCCTAAACACACTATAGGTTAAGGAAAATATCTCATTTATTAGATTCTTTGGGAGACAACAATCAAGTAAAAGAAAATATACCAACTAAGAAAAGAGGCCAACAAAGGTCAAGGTGGAAGACATAGGTAATTCCACTTGTAATTTTTTTTTTAATTTTTTTGTAAGAGATCCTAGAGAATATCTCGAAATAGATAGTTAAGTTAGATAATTTATATGAAGATTAAACTAATGGATATCCCATGAGTGTAAATATTTTAAACAAAAGGGTATGTGGAAGGACAACTATGTGTTAGAGACATCTGCATGAGAAGAGATAAAATAAAGGAAAGAATAAAGTGAGTAGTTAGGAACATATGGTTTCCAAGTTGGTTGGTCATGTTGTGACCCAGAAATTGTAAAACGAGTGGTGGAATAAGCTCCAAGTCTTGAGATTTGAGAGAGGGGAGAGGAGAAGAATATGTTAATTAAATAAATAAGAGAGGGAATTTTCTAGGTTTGAAGTTCAATGGAATGAGCAAGGATAAGAGGATTTCCTTAAGACTCAACAAAGAGTGAGATTTCCATGTTATAAGCCTATGTTTGTTTTAAAGAATAAGGAGACAGAGATTTGTGAGAACCACATAACGGAAAAAATATTCATGGGAGAGGATGAGGAGGTAATTGTTTTTTCAACATAATAAGGAGACCCATTAATGGATGATTGGAATGACTTTTTGATATCCCATAACTAGAAAGATGTTTAAATATCCTTAGAAGATACATGTTATGCATAGTTTTTTTTTTATTTTTTTTTATTTTTTTATTTTTTATAGGGAAGGAAGGTTGATGACAACCAGCGAATGATGCATGTTTCACTGAATGAAATAATTAGGTGAATGAAGAGTAAACCAAATAAGGGTATTAGGTTGCCATAAATAAAATAATGGAGGTGGCTGAAGTGCAAGTGAATGCACATGGGGGGTATGGTTTGGGACAATCTACATGCAGAAAATTGAGAAAATAGATTGAAGATAAGGAGGGAAAAACCATGGATATTTTTTAAATTTGGATTTTTGGAGTCTATATTATGATTGAAATATGTGAGGATAATGTGAGTAAAAAATAAGAGTTGGATACCATGTCTTTTAGGCATCAAAATAATCTAGAAAAGGTGTTTGGAGAAGATATTCATTCCCTTATTGTGGTTGATTTTTATGAAAATACATAATTGAAGGAAATGGAAAATAAAGAGATAAATTATTATTCAATCCAAAATACTCATATTTGTGAGAAGAAACATGAAGCAATGGAAAAATAAATATTTCACTTGCAATAATTAAATGTAGGAGAAAAGACTAACCATAAATATGTGAAGAGATTGGAAAGGTGAATAATATAACACATGTGGCATCGAGATAAATAAGGAGATGGAGATAGTGGACATGGTTTTACCAATAATATTGAATAATTTCATTAGCTTATCACATGCGGGAGCATATTATTGTCAACCTGGAGTTGCAACCTGAATTGAAGATGTGCTAAAATGGCCAATCCTCTCTCAGGTTGAAATAATGGGATCTTCTCATGAGGGTGGGTGCCTCAATAGTGAGAAGAACCTACAGAAAAGGTTGGTTCATGTAAGATGTATCAAAAGAGTTCTACTTTGTGCTACGAATCTACCATTGAAAAGGGAGAAAGAAACTTGAAAGGGAAATCCTACCTAATGATGGTGATACACCAAAATGTTGATCCACTCTACTTGGAACCTTGAACACTGAATCAAATGAGGGGAAAAGAAGACCTTTGATTTCAATTGATCACTATTCATAAATATTTCATGAGAAGGTTCGATCCAATGACCAAAACATGAGGGAAAATGATGGAGAGAGGTCTGATACAAGACACTTTGTAGCCACCTAACATCCACTTACAACTTTATCAAAAGACATATAGAACACTAAACATGACCTGTATAATATGATAAGCTAGAAACTAAGTATGAATCAAAATTTGGGAAGGGAGAGAAATCTACCACATATGCAAATTGTTGAATGAATATACATTATGCCAACACTTGAAATCTGAAAGTATAGTCTTTATATTGATTGAAGAGGTTACACAACTCACCAATGGCTGAGTCTGGTCTTGCTAAAAGAGGGATATAATTCAAGGCTGAAAAGCCAACTTATATAGAACTTTATAATAGCCAAGAGTTGGAGTTAGAAAAAATATGAGAGAGGCTAAATCCATCTAACTCAACCTTTACAAAAAGTTTATTTATCTTGCATGAAACTCCTTGGGATTAGAGGAAACAGATGGTGAGTTTGTTGAAAGTTAAACTCTTTATCATAAAAAAATGTTACGCCCACCTCTAAATATGGACTTCCTCTTAAACTTATTGATCATTTGAAAGGATGAGATAAACAAGATCATGCATGAAATCCATGCCATGCTAAAATTAGAACTCAAATTGAAATGTTGGAAGCTGAGTTGGAACATTTGAAAGCATGAGTTTGACTTGGAGATAAGCTTGACTTCAACAACTAGTCAACTAAAGCTTTGACTAGTCAACTAAAAATAGCCTTTGCTTGCATGTATTTTCTCTTATTTTGGTTTGGCCTATTCATGGATTTTCTATTTTTGGTGAGATTCTATTTTCTGATAATATTATCTATATTTGGTCTATTATCTTGTTTCAACCCCTTAGCCTATATCTTTCGGATATTCTTTTATTCTCTATGGATTTCTTTTGGTCTCAGATTTTTTGTTATCTCCTTTTAATTTCTCTAGATATATGCCTCAAGATTTTTGGTTTTCAAATTCCCATAGTATTTTTATGTTACCTCCCTTGAATTCTTTTGGAATTCTCTATTTCTTTCCCTTATTGAAATCTTTCATAATTTTTCCATTATTTCTATTTCCCTCGGACTTTATGTTTTCCACACCTTTGTATTTTCTGTGAACCTTTTGGAGGCTGTGGACTTTTTTCTTACATCCCCTTTGCATGTATTCTATTTATCCCAAGTTTTTTCTTTATCTCAAATTTATTTATACTTTTTATCTGAAGGAATTCAAGACAAAATTTTGCAGCCTCTAAAAAGTCCATAGAAAATACAAAGGTGTGGAAAACATAAAGTCCGAGGGAAATAGAAATATTGGAAGAATTTCAAAAGAATTCAAGAAGGGTAAGAAACAAAGAATTCTAAAAGAATTCAAGGGAGATAACATAAAAATCCCATGGGAATTTGAAAACTAGAATATCCTAAGGCATATATCCATAGAAATTAAAAGGAGATACCAAAAAATTTGAGGCTAAAGGAAATCCGTAGAGAAGAAAACAATATTTGAAAGAATTAGGCTAAGGGGTCGAAATAAGATAATAGACCAAATATATATAATATTATAAAAAAATAGAATCCCACCAAAAATAGACAGGCCATGAACAGGCCAGACCAAAAAAAGAGAAAATAAATGCAAATAAAGGCTATTTTTGGTTGACTAGTCAAATCTTCAGTTAACTAGTTGTTGAAGTCAAGCTTAGCTCTAGGTCAAACTCATGATTTCAAATGTTCTAACTTAGCTTCCAATGTTTCAATTCATGTTTTTATTTTAGCATGGCATGGATTTTATACATGCTCTTATTTATCTCATGTTTTCAAACGATCAAATGGCTCAAGAGGAAGTCAATATTTGGAGGTAGATGTAGCATTTTTGCATGATAAAGAGTTTGACTCTCAACAAACTCACCATCCATTTCCTCTAATGCCAAGGAGCTTCATGCAAGACAAATCAATTTTTTTTAAAGGTTGAGTTGGATGGATTTAGCCTCTCTCCTATTTTTTAAAATGCCAAATCTTGGCTGTTGTCGTTTTATATATAAGTTGGCTTTTTAGCCTTAAATTTTATCCCTCTCTTGGCAAGACCAAACTCTACTATTGGTGAGTTGTGTAACCTCTTAAATGAATAGAAGGAATGTACTTTTAGATTTCAAGTGATGGCATAGTGTAAATTCACTCAATAATTTGCATGTGTTGGATTTCTCTCCCTTCCCAAATTTTGATTCATACCTAGTTAATAGCTTATCATATTATGTAAGTCATATTCAGTGTTCTATATGTCTTTTTTTGAAGCTATAAGTGGATGTTAGGTGGCTGCAAAGTGTCTTGTCTCAGACCTCTCTCCATCATTTTCCATCATGTTTTGGTCATTAGATCAAACCTTCTCATGAAATATTTATGCATAGTGATCAATTGAAATCAAAGGTCTTATTTTTCCCATGTTTTATTCGGTGTTCAAGGTTCCAAGTAGAGTGGATCAATATTTTGGTGTATCACTATCATTAGGTAGGATTTCCCATTCAAATTTCTTTTTCCCTTTTCCATGGTAGATTCGTAGCATAGAGTAGAGATCCATTGATACATCTTACATGAACCAACCTTCTCTAGAGGTTCTTCTCACCAATGAGGCACTAACCCTCATGAGAATATCCCATTGTTTCAACTAGAGAGAGGATTTCCCATTTTATCATGTCTTTGATTCAATGTGCAACTCCAGGTTAACAACACGTACCACACATATGATCATGAAGTAATTATTAATCCTTATCTAGAAAAATATTTGATCACTTTGTTGATTTTTTTATTTTTATGCATTTGTATTTATTGTCTTATAGTTTATATGTACACTTTGACATGGTTTTGAAAAATTAAAAGGGCTAACATTAAACTTATCTATGCATACACGCAAATGAAACCCTTACAAATTATAGTATAGGTGAAATATCTTTCCATTTTTAATAATAAGAAGATGAAAAATACAAATTCAAGAGAGAACACAAAATATAAAAATCAAATCAATTTGTCATCTAATATTTAGATTGTAGGTTTACATGCCCTAAGCAAGACTGCCCACATGATTTTGACATTATTCCCTTTTGGATGTATATCTAAGTGGTGAACAATTATAAACATTTATATATTAACATAGAGAGTTCACATTGTGATGATAGGCTTTGAAATGATTCAAAATGCCATGAGAAAATAAATTAAATTTTTTTGAGCCCTATGCATCATTGCATACCTAATTTATCTAGACATTATTTATTATATTTTATAATTGTCAATTTAAAGTAGGCATATTTTAGTGCATGTAAATATATATGATCATATAGATTCTATATGATTTTGAATCTGAAGTGTAATGGTCAATCATAATAAATGTATTCCATCAACATCTTATTTATTTATCTTTTCATCTAGGATGTGTACATATTTAGTTCAAACTTTTAGATTTTTACTCTCAACACTTCCATTTTTTCCCATCAAATGTTTCACAAGGGTCTTTTTAAGCAAAATTTTTGTGGGTGACTTGTTTTAAACATGAATTATAATATAAATTGGGTCACACAATTTTTTTTTGGATTTCATTATTTTCATTCAAATTTGAAAAACATATAGTTAATTATAATATCATAGTGAAGGTAAAAATGGATATGATAAAAGGAAAAGTGAGAATAAATAATAACAGATACCTTCATATAATAGAATTACAAAAATAGAATACACACAAATTTACATTTTAGATACTAGAAAAACTAATTTATGTAAAAATCTTGTATATCCCATCTTTCCCCTAATGGAAAATAATAGAACATTGATTATTTATTCTACTATTAATGATTGTGTATTATTGAGTTCAACACTATTTTAAATAATTTTATTAAAATTTTGGTATCTCTCATTTTTAAATCTATATTTATAACATATTTTGGTTTTAAAAGGTCTACTTTTTTATATTAATTATTTTTGCATTCTGATTATTATGATGATATAGTTTCATTTGACACATTATTTTTGAGTTAGTTATTTCAATTGTTTTGATATATACATAGAAATGAATTACACTCTTTCTCTAGTTGATTTGGATGTAATACATTCCATTCATTACATCAAAGTGGATTCCTAATGGAGGGAATCATATGGGATAAGGTAGTATATCATGACAGTTAGAGGCAGATAGAGTAATTTAGGAACAATCACACACTCATATTGTATTGCCTAATTAGTAGTTTCTTGAGTTTTTATTTATTTTGGTATTGATTTCATAATTGTTTTGTTTGTCATTTTTGACACATCTATACACTGGTATAGTAATTTGACTTTTTGATGTTTTTATGAATGGGTTGTACATATCAATTTTGTTTACAATAATATGTCAAGGAATGCTTGCATGTTTAGAGTCATGTGTGGAACAATTTAGCTTTGTTGTAAACCCATTATTGCTTAGTAGTCTATTAATATATTATCTTTTACTTACTTGATCATTGTTAAGATAAAGAAAAAAGGTATATGTAATCTCATTTACTACCCGTTTAGAGAGTATTACAACAATGAAATAGAATATTGGTTATCCTTCTAAATTTCTAATTTATTATTGAAACATCTAACCACCATAAGTGGTAGACATGGCATAGCCATTTTAAAATAATGAAACCATTGAGTGGGTAAAATAATACATATAATTAAATAAATATTTAGGGTTCCCATAGTAAATGGGAAGAAAAGTTGATTTTCAAGGGGTAATTATGTTGGTCACTTAGTAAACTCGAGTTAAAAGAGATCATTTCATTTTGGTAAACCTAAAAACAAGGGCTTGAATGGTTCAAATAACAATTTGCATTGTGGATTGAATTAATAGGGAATCCATGGAATAATTGGTCTTGATACCACCCAATAGGATCTAGATAAATCCATGTTTAATTAATGGAAGATGCACATGAAAATCATTTCTTCATGAAAAATAGAATGAATAATGTCATGCATGTAGAGTGAGCTTTAGAATGTTGGTGAGTTTAGAAAGGGATCTCAAACATTAAGAATAAGTAGAAAAATTAATTGTAGATGTGGAAGTGGAGAATAAAATAATAAATATGGTTGGAAGAGCATGGAATATGCAAGAGAGATGTCACTATTATTTCTGATTAAAAAACAAGTCAAGTAACAAATTTTACAAATATGAGTATGGTATTTTTATTACTTTAAATATGATTTTTCATTGTTTTTGTTTATATAACTAGTAAAATATTTTATGAAGTGTAAAATTTTATAGAAAATAAGGATTAAAAACCATAACATTTATGGGGTGTTGTAGTGTTTTCCACCGAGTGACTGTGGTATCACATGTCTATGCAGTAGAAGTAGAATCTTTGGATTTGTTTGAGATATTTGAAAATTTAGATAATTTTAACACAAAATTGCACCATGTTTTAATTATTTTATAGTATCTGATTCTTTCGTTTAAATTTTATGAGTTCATTGAACATATTAAACTACCATTGGTATAAAAGTCATGCACTTTGATTGTGTTGTAATACCAAAAATGAATTATGAATATAAAGAAGAAAGATTTATAAGGTTAAGATATTTATTTTATTTATCATGATTATTTGTTTTATTATGAAATTGTTTACAATATCTATTACCCTCTATAAACCTAGGGTTGAGAGTTTGATCTCACACATAGGCCCATAGAAGTGATCGACATGTAAACTTAATCTTATGCTACGTTGACCTTTGAGGGCTAGTGTTAACCTCAAAATAACATTAAGATACTAAATATGTGGTTCTCAAATGTCTTTTAAATCCTGGGTTACCATGATGAAATGTTTTTTAAGGATTGTGCCATAATTTTAAGGATGTTATATTGAGGATGTCAAAGAATGTGATGTGTATCTCTTGAAATCCATTGATAAGGATTTGTTAAGATATTTTTATATGCTACATTTTATAGGAATAATGTGGAAATAGGGTGAAATTAGATATCCCAAGCATCTAGTATGCAATAACTAAGTAAATTAGTTTTCAACTATATACCTATAGGTATTGAACAAACCATTTATAGGCCTATGGTTGAAAACGATAAGGTTTGGTGCTGGGATACCTCATTTGTGTACATACCATCTCTAAAAAATTTATTAATCAAGTATCAATCCTCAATTCAACCTTTATATGATGCCTTATACTTTCACATATTGGATGCAACTATATTCATAGAAACATTGTAATGTTACTTAAATATGTGACTAAACCCAAACCTAAATCTTGGGCAAGCTAACTACCGAAAGGTGTATGCTATGTTTGATAAAATATTTTAGCTGGGAGACTATTTTAATTTGATAAAATTAAAGTTTATATATATATATATATATATATATATATATATATATATATATATATATATATATATATATATATATATATATATATATGTATTATAATATTAAATTATATACTATGGTATTATTACACTTTAAGGATTTTTTGTGTGAAATATGGTTGAGATTACAATAAGGTTGTAGCTTGTTAGTTGCTTGATTTATGAATGGGTCATTATACAATAAGACATGTATTCTTTGGAATATACAATTATAAGATGTTTTACTATTTTTATAATTAATGAGGCTATAAAGAGGGTTAGATGTGTGGTTGAAATTTTAAGGTCATCACTATTTGTTTAATATTTTATGCTGTGATTAATAGATAAATTTGATGTTCTGAATTATAATTAAAATAAGATTTATTATATGTTATAAAAATATATATGTGGTTAAAACTATAATGTATTCTCTAATTTAACTAAGTGTTAGAGAGATTCATCTTTATATCCTAGAGGATGACGAGTGATAGGTGGGGTGCCTATTTATAGCTCATTCATCATCAACCAAACTAGAATTACTTTGGTGGGTATTTGATAAGGAGAGATTAATGCATATATGTAATATGACCCAGATTCACTTGAAATCTAAATCCTATAATTACATTGAACAAAGTAATGTTAAGGTTGTATGCATTGTCAATCCATAATAATGTCTAGTTTGCACATTTTATTTATACTATAATAGATAGAGGTGTTCATATGGTCTATGTGATTGGATACATGTTATATGAATTGTACTAATATAGTTGTTTCTAGATGGTTTTGAATGATCACATTGTCATTATCCATGCCTTAATAAATGGAAGGTCTACTTCCAGTGGGTAGATGTGTAGGGGACCATTGGTTTTTGGTTGGAAGATAAATTCCTTGATGATGTTCTCCCTCCTTACAACTAATCATAACTAATATCATATGCTTACTCATGGTTAATAAATTATTTCATGAGTTGACTTATATTTCTAAACAATATTGTTGTGTATTTAATATAATTTTTTTGATGTACATTAAAAATAAGTCTATCAATATAATCATTATTAAAGTTATGGATATCGATACTATTTTTTATTTAATGTTGTATCTTATTGTATATTGTAGTTGTGACTTTCAATATTATTGAGTATTGTTTCTACTTTTATATCATTTAAGTCCAACAAGGATTGTTATATATTTTGATACTATATTTGATTCAATGGGATCACTTAGCATAATAAATCTATCATTTACTGATCAAACTATAAATGAAATTTAAGAGAAATATATTTTGAGTTGGTACAATGATATGCATGCATTTGATTTTAGTATGTTTTTATATTCCTTTATTATATGAATATTAACAAACAATAATGATTTAAAATTAGTAAAAAAAAATGTATATTAATTTGTTAAATCAACCTTATTGGGTTGTTTCATGTGGTATCATAACATAAGTTCAAATGTTAGGACCTAATGAGTCTACTAGTACTAAATTATGTATATAAATGTTGACTAGTAGGAATAAATCATACACATAAGGGGTAACATAGATGGAAATCCACATTAACCATTATATTTGAAGATTGTAACAAAATGACCAAAAAATGAACCATACACTTTAATAGGTGCAATTTTTAAATAAGGTAGGTGATTGTCAACTCCTACATGAATTCATTGTTTAAACATCTCCTATTGAGAGGAAGAATAATGATGTAACTCTTCTTATGTGCATAGAATAAAAAAGGTTGAATAAGTAAAATATAAAAAATAGGTATCCTTTAGCATGTATTGATGATTATTTTGATCAAATGTGAAAAAAAAAAATATTTTATAAAATTGACCTAAGAGTAGGGTACCACCAATTGAATATCAAGGAGGAAGTCATTCCTAAAAATTATTTTATGGTACACTATGAAAACTATGAGTTTATTATCCCTCCCTGAAGATTTTATGAATATTATGTACAATGTGTTTATGGATTACCTAAATCAATTTGTACTCATCCTCTTAGATGATATTTTAATATATTATAAGGTTGAATAAGAACACTTGCAACCCTAAAAACTGGTGTTGTAATGCTTGTGAAAGCATAAAATATATGGGAAATTGTGAAAGTGTTATTTATTTTAGAATAAATTATAATATTTAGGCCATATTATTTCAACTGAAGGGATATATATAGGTTCAAAAAATATAAAATCAATTATGGAATGGAATCCTCTTAAAAGCATTCATGAGGTGTGTAGTTTTATGGGACTAGTGGGGTATTAAAGGAAGTTTTAATTAAATTTTGATATATAACTAGCCATGTCACCTATATGCAATGAAAATAAAAACATTCCCTATGGAATGAAAATATGAAGATCGTATTCAAATACTTAAGGAAAGGCTTACATATACACCAATGTTCTGTGATTCAGATCTAAATGGCCACTTTGTTGTGGTAAAAAATTCACCAGTTGATGGTTTGGGAAGAATATTATTCAAATAAGACTAACTAGTAGCATAAATGTCATAAAATATTAAGGTTTATAAAGAGAATAATTCCCTACATGATTTGTAATTAGGTGCCATAGTGCATGCATTACAAGTGTGGAGACATTATCTATTGGCAAAACCTTTTGATATCAAGACTAATAACTTAGGACTCAACTATATATTCACTCAACCTAATTTAAATGTGTGGCATAGAAAATGGATTTATTTTATGTTATACTATGACTTTGATTTAAGTTATATAAATATAAAGGAGAATGGGGTAACAAATGCTCTCAAATGTAGAAGGTACATAATAACTATGGCCTTTATTCGATAAAATTTTCAAGGTCAAGTTTCAAATTATCTCTAGGAGATGAATTATATGAGAAAGTTAAGAAATACCTTGT
Source organism: Torreya grandis (assembly GCA_037957365.1). Taxonomy (NCBI): domain Eukaryota; kingdom Viridiplantae; phylum Streptophyta; class Pinopsida; order Cupressales; family Taxaceae; genus Torreya; species Torreya grandis. Next base: position 513,461 of record JARHVA010005786.1, read on the forward strand.
GGAAAATCCATAATATAACAACTATAAAGGATTTAATTTTAATAAAAATGAGATTCTAGGGTTTGAGGGGAGGATGTATGTGTTTGATCAGGATGATTTGAGTGTCAAAATACTTAAAGAGCTACAAATGCTCCATATTGTAGTCATCATGGGGTGAGGAAACTAATGGTAGAATTTATATCATTATACTTTTTTAAAGGAATCAATAAAGATGAAACAAAAATTTAGTCAAATGTTTGGAGTATTAATGGGTAAATTGAGAACATGTTCATCCTACATCATTATGATATCTTAATAACATTTTGTAATGTAAGTGGAAGGTTATTAGAATAGACTTTTTCCAAGGGATAAGAATGTTTATAAACAAGTATGACATGATTTTGGAAGTGGTTGGAAAGCTTTAAAAGGTGTCACATTTTATACTAGGTAATTGGATAAATGATGCAATGATATTGTCTAGAAGGATTGTTCAAGAAAAGTTTAGACTGCATGTAGTTATAGAGAAAATTATTTATGACAAGGATACTCATATAACCTCTAGATTTTGGAAAACTATAAATAGAACCTCAAGAACATAACCTAACTTTAGTACAACATATCATCCAAAAATAGATGGGCAAATGAAATGGTTAAACTGAGTCTTAAAGGATTTATTGAGAATGTATTGTATGCACCAACAATACAAGTGGTAAGAATATCTTCCATTAGTTGAGATTTCTTACAAAAAATCTATCAATTCAGATTTTGAAATGGAATCATTTGAATCCTTATATGGTAAAAATTATTGAATAGCTATCAACTAGGATAAGTCAGAAGATAGAATAAATATGTGACTTGAAATGGTTGATGAAATAACAGAGCGGGTAAATTTGACTAGAAAAATATTGGCTAAATCCAACGAGAAGCATGAACGTTTTGTTGATTAAAAACAATATTAGGGTTGTTTCCTATTTGAGATAAGGTTTTTTTGTGAGTTAAACATCAAAAGAGTTGTATTAAATTTATAAAATCATAATAATTGGGACCTAGATATGTAGGAAATTTTGAGGTACTAAAATTAATAAACCTTGATTCTTAAAAACTTGCTTTGCCACCAACACTCTCTCAAATTCATAATTTTTTAATTTGCCTTATTTGAATAAATATATTATTTATCCTTCACACATTCCTTATCAAAATTATTTACAAGTCTTGAATCTAGGAGTGGTAATAATAGAGCCCCATATGAATACTCAATTCTTGTAATCTTAGCTTGCTTAATAGAGAAGTGGCTCAATGAAAGGTCTAGGTAGACCATTATTATGAATATAGTGCCATTTATGAGGATTATGAAGAGTTACATAGACTATTTCCACATTTATTTGATTAAATATGTTGCACTCATGACATTTGATGTTACGTTTATTTTAATAATGTCACTAGGGTGATGAATTTTACAAGAGGGGAAGGATGTCATATCTCATCCTGAGCCTAATGGAAAGTAATAAAGCATTGATGATTAATTTTACTATTGATGATTATGGATTATTGTGTTCAACACTATTATAATTGGTTTAATTCATATCGTTCTATCTTTCATTTCAAATATGTAATTACAACATATTTTGGTTGTAGAATGTATATGTTTACATTGATTATTTATACCTTCTAATTATGATGATGATATGGTTTCATATGAAAAATTATTTTTGAGTTAGTTTTTATGGATGTTTATATATATATATATATATATATATATATATATATATATATATATATATATATATATATATATATATATATATATATATATATATATATATATATATATATATATATGCAAATGTACAACATAACCTCTTTCCCTAGTTGAGGTGGATGGAAGACATTCCATTCATTTGTTCATAATAGAGTCTTGAGGGAGAGCATCACACGAGAGAAGGTGGTAGATTGTGACATTTGTGGGGTAGGCATATAAATATGTAAACAAATACACATTCATGTTGTATTTCCTTATTAGTAGTTGATTGAGTTTTATTTTATTTTGGTTTTGATTTCATAGTTGTTTCATTTGTCATGTGTGATACATGTTTGTTTGATGGTATAGTGTTTATACTTGTTGGTGATATTATGAATTAGTTGTGTAATGCTTTTTTTTTACAATAATATGTCAATGAATGTTTATATTCTTAAAGTCATGTGTCGAATGATTTAACATGGTTATAAAGCTATTATTGCTTGGTAATCTAGTAATATATTGTATTTTTATTACTTGGTCATTGTTAAGATAAAAAATAAAGGTATATGTAATCTAATTTACAACCCATTTAGAAAGCATTATTTTTTGAAGGAAAATATTAGTTGTGATTTTAGATTTATGATTTATTATTAAAACATCTAAACATTGTAGTTAATAGACATCACATAGCCATTTTCAAAGTGTGAAACCATCAAGAGGGTGGAGAAAGACCTATCATTAAATAAATAATTAGGGTTCCCATAGTTAATGGGAACAAAATTTGATTTTAAAGGAGTAATTTTGTTGGTCACTCAGTGACCTCAAATTGAAAGAAGCCATTTCATTTTGGAAACCCTAAAAAGAAGGGCTCATATGGTTCAGTTAAGAAAAAAGTTCCATTATGGACTCAAGTGGTAATGATCATGTGGAATAACTGATCTTTCTACCACCTAGTACCATGTAGATAAATCCATGTTGAATTAATGGAGGATGCACACAAAACTCAATTTTGAATGAAAAATAGAAAGAATAATGACCTAGATGTATAGTTAATTTTGGAAGGTTATTGAGTTTGAAAGTGGCTCTCGAACATTATAAATAAGGATAATAATGAATTAGGGGCATAGAAATAGAAAAGAAAATAATAAGGAAGGTTGGCATGGAAAGACATTTATAAGTTGAAAGTCACTATTATTTCCAATATAAAAACTAGGTAGGTAACAAATTTTAAAAATTTGAGTATGGGAATTTTATTGATTTAAATAATATTTTGATTAATTTTTGTTTATATAATTGATATAACATCTGATGTAGTTTAATGATGGAAAAAAAGGATTAAAAACATTAATATTTGTAGGGTGTCAGTTTAAAGTATACTCAGGTTTAACCCTAAAGATTGTAGGATTTTCCACCCTAGTGACTATAGCATCACATATTTATGTAGTAGGAGTAAAATATTCACCTTTCTTTGATATGCATAATAATTTGGAGAATTTGAACACAAACTTACACCATGTTGTGATTATTTTTCAATGGCTCAATCTTCCGTTTAAAGTTTATTAGTTTTCTAGTTGTCTTAGAACACCATTTGTATAAGATTCATGCAATTTAATTGTGTTCTAACATCAAAAATGAATTTTGAGTATTGGGAACAAATATTTATAGGATTATGATATTCATTTTAGTTATCATGATTAATTATTTTATTATGAAATTGCTTATAGGATCTATTACCCTCTATAGAGCTGGTGGGGGGACAACAAGCCCATAGAAATGATTGACATGTAAAACTAATATTATGTTTTTGACATTAAAGAGCCAATGTTAACCTTAAAATAACATTAGAGGTACTAAGGATGTGGTTCTCAGCTATGTTTTAAATCATGTGTTACCATGATGAAATGCTTTGTTAGGGTTTTGCCATAATTATAAGGATATATTAATTAAAATAATGTGACATATATCTCCTGAAATCACTTGATAATGGGTATTTAAACTATTTATATAAACTACATTTTATAGGAATAATGTCGTAATAGGGGTGCGCCATTATGATTGGATTTACTATGCCTCTAGTATGCAAAAACTAATTAAATCATTTATTAACTATAGAGATGTAGGTAGTTGATAGAAACACCTACAACCTTGTGGATGGAGAAGACAAAGTTTGGCATTGGGATACTCCAATTACGCATAGACCACTTCCATTAACATTAGTAAGAGTATCAACCTAAATTCAACCTTTGTATGATGCCTTGTAATTGGACATATTAGCATAACTGTAACCATAGAAATATTATATAGCTATTAAAATATGTGCATAAACTTAGGAAAAAATATTGTCCAAAATAAATACCGATAGGTGCATCCTATATTTAATAAAATATTTTAGCTGAGAGATTATTGTAATTCAAGGGAAGGAAAGTTTAGATATGTGTATTATAATCTCAGATTACATGTTTTTCTATTATTACACTCTAACTATTTTTAGTGTACGATATGATAGAGATTACAATAAGGCTGTATCTTATTAAGAGCCTTGTTTCTGAAAGGGTCTTTTTACCATATGAAATATTGTTTATAATATGCAATTACAATATGTTTTATTATTTTTATAAATAATGAGGTCCTAAATAGGGTTAGTTATATTGTTGAGATGTTAAGGTTATCACTGGTTATTTCTTATTTTTTTAGTATGAGTAATACATAGATTTGACATTCTAAATTACAATTATAATATGACTAATTAAATGTTAGAAAAGTGTTTTATATGGTCACAACTTTAGTTTATTCTTTAATTTAATTGAGTTTTAGATAGAATCATTTTTCTATCCTAGATGATGATGAGGGAAAGGTGGGGTGCCTATTTATGACTTAGTTATCATCAATCATGCTATAATTATATGGATGGGTACTTGATAACCAAAAGCTAATACCTATGTTGATCATGACCCAAATTTTCCTAAATTATGAATTCTATAAATGATTTGGCCTATGTAATGTTATAATTATATACATTGTTAGTCCACAATACTTTCTAGTTTGCATGTTTACCATACTTATTTTTGGATAGTTATGGATGCTCTAATCCTACTTATTTTCCCCTTCATGAAGGGAAGGGACACTACCAATGGGGAAATGTGTGGGGGGGTCATTAGTTTGTGGTTGGAGGAAAAGTGCCCAGATGATGGTCTCCCTAATTACAAATAATAAGAACTAATCTAAGATATCTACTCATGGATACTAAATTCTTTTAGGAGTTGACTTATATATCTCAATAGTATTATTTTCTGATGTACATTACAACTAAGTATGTTGGTATTATTTTTATATAGCTAAGAATGTTGATAAAAAAATTATTACAGTTATGGTTGGTGATACTATTGTGAATTTAATGTTATATGTTGTTTATTATAGTTGCAACTTTTAACATTATTGAGTATTTATATAGTATTATATCATTTAAGTCCTGAGAGGATTGATGAATCTTTGGGTCTTCCATTTGATTCAATGGGATCACATAGCATAATACGTATGTTGCTTACTAATTAAATTTTAAATTATATTTAGCATAAACATATCTTCAGTTGGTATAATGATATACATAGAATTGATTTTAGTATGTTTTTACATTCATTTACTAGATGAATAGTTATTGGCAATATTGATTTTGATTGAGTAAAAAAATGTATGATTATTTGTTAAATCAAACCAGTTGGGTTGTTTCAAAAACATAGAATAGTAAGTCCTTCTGTGTTGTATTAGTTCAATCATTTACAAGACAATAATATATTTTCAAGTTCTACTTGTCCTCTAATTTATGTGATAGTATATATAGGCACATCAAGAGGTAACCATTAAAACAATATTATAATATCATGGGTAGCAAGATCATAGGCTATATAAAAGATGGGCTAAAACCATCCATATACATGCTAATAAATTCTAGCTCTCCAGTTTATGAGTGTGTAAATCATAGAAAATATAAAACACATTTCTAACACATTGGAACTCCTTCAAATTTGAGGTTTTTTAAACATATTTAATTGTATTGTGGATGAAATGATGATATACTTGCTTAATTTTGAAGAAGTTTTGATCATAACCTTCAATTAATTTTATTTATGTGTGGATGAAGTACATTTTTATGATAAGAAATGCATGGATTTAGAAGGATTTGAGAAAAAATTATGATTAGTTGAAACACAAAAGTAGGGGTGGAAAAGTTTGATTAGGTGAAGTTTAGTTGAAGTGACCTTGCAACTAGAAGTTAAGTGTTATGTAAAGATATATATACATATATCATGATGAGATGAATGGAGGTATTATGCTTCTAAGCATGTCCCATGGAGTGTCTATGGCACTTAATCAAATGTAGAAACTCCCTAATACATGAATCAAACTATGGAATTCATGTATAACTTGTTAGTAAAATATCTCTAATACATGAATCAAACCATAAGATTCATGTATAATAGTTTTTAAGTTGTCTCTTTCTTTATAAATTGATAGTTTAAAAATCACCATCATTTTAATTTTAAATATCTTTATCAACAAATCATTTATAATTTTAATTAATTCAACTCAATTAATTAATACACATAAAATATAATTAAATAAAAGACCTAAATTTTAAAGACAATAAACTAAAAACCCAATAGAAAGTATAATAATATTGTATTAAACATCAGAATGTATAATACTATTTTCTATGTTATCCACCCACATAGTGAATGAGAGAAATATCAATAAACCCCATAATAAACTCTTAGAAGGCACGCTAACACCTTCCATCAAATTAAGCCTTCGCTAAGGCATATATAAAAGTCAGCCACGTTTAGCATGATTAACTCCAAATAACAAAGCTAAGGTGGTAAAGAAATAATGATACCCTACCTAACAATTCGGAGCAGACGTCGACTTACAATGACACTTACGGTTAACTTTTCTGGTCTTAATTTTAGACATTCCTTGCGAGCCTCACAAATTCCGCATGGACCCACTTTAGTTTGATTTTGAAATCCTAAGCTTGCAAAAACACGTGCAACCTGGCATTTCGTCATTTATTCGACAGTTGATTGCTTGTGAATTGTCAATCACGGAGGCTGATGACCCCACAAGCTCAGTTTTTCTATTAAAAGTCGCTTTATAATTGGCCAACTTTTGAATTAGGGAAGAAGATGGGAAAGCGAGTGCAGGGGTTCAATTTTTCTCGCTACTGCATCTCTATAAATACCATTCATGACACAGCCTTGTTCTTCACAAATGCAGCTGTTGCCCCTTAACTTTCTTTCTTGGTTTGGGCTTAGGTTGCATAAACAAATGGCTTCCGAAATGACAGCTGCATTTGCCATTATTTTTGCGCTTTTGGGCACGAAAAACGTTCTCGTGCTCGGTACGTTTTTGGCTTCTGAGATGACATTATGCTTTTCTGATTTTTTTTGGCTGCTATCGTGATTTAATTTAGTTTCAGCAGAATAAAATGACTTTTAACATTTCTTGTTAAATTCAATTCATTAAAAAAGGTACTGATTTAATTTAGTAAGTTAATGTTTGATTTAATGGTGATTTGTGAAGGTGAAGGAGGTGTGGAATGTGAGAAGCTTCCCGCGGAAATGTGTGCTTTTGCCGTGTCATCGTCAGGTGCTCGCTGTGTGCTGGAGAAGAAGTATTCCTTCGTCCCCTCCAATCACGAGGCGTCAGTACAATACCAGTGCCAGGTAATTATAAGTTCTCTACCATACTTGTTTTTTCAAAAAGAATAGCAGCTGCTATGTAACTTGCTTGAATAATAAGTGTTATGTGATTTACATGGCATTGCAGTCGTCAGGGATAATGGCGGAGAAGATGATGGAATGGATAGAGAGCGAGGAGTGTGTAAAGGCATGCGGTTTGCAGAGGATGAGTGTGGGCATGTCCACCGACGATCTTTCGGCATATTCGCATTTCACATCCAAATTGTGCTCAGACAAATGCCAAAACAGCTGCCCTAATGTTGTGGATCTGTACCTCAATCTCGCTGCAGGAGAAGGTACCCTACCCAACATTGTTTCTTATCACTCATATTCGATTTTATTAAATCTTTCTAAAATATGATAATATAAATACAGGAATGTATTCACCTCACATGTGCGAGGCCCACAAAACACGCTCGAGACGAATGATGTTCGAGGCAGCCCCTGCACCAATTGTGGGAGATCTCAAGGCTTTCTCCACAGCTGGTGAAGCATATGCACCTGCTCCTTACTAGAGCACACCCTATTATATTTATTTATTATCAAGTGGTAATTAAGTGATCCACGGATTTGTAATTTGTCGTATTGCACATCGATGTGGATTAAATAAAGTCAGAATTTGTGTTTTTTTTTTAATAATAAAGTAATTCATGTTTGTAATTCAGTACCCGACTAAACAATATTACACCCTTTCTGAATGTATCACTCCTTACTCCTGCTCTTTGGTCATATTGTCCATTGATGTGGATTGAGTAAAGTTAGAATTTGTGTTTGTATTAAATAAAATAATTCAATACCGATTGGATTTTTGAACATTACATCTTTTTTAATTATATTAAAACACCAAACATTATGATTCTATGGTAAACTTATTATGAGTCAATGTTTTTTTTAATAGAATATCAGTATGTGATATGATTTTTTATTTAACAATTAGTTTAGAATTAATTTAAGAGAGAGTTATTAATAGTTGTGTATTTTAATTGTATATTTTACAAATATATTATATCAATTGATGTACAAACAATGTTCATTTAAAAAATTAAAGGTGGAATAATTATATTTTTTATTTAACTTGTTTAAGTAGTGGGAAAATTATATTTTGAATTGATTTAAAATGGGCAATTTATAATACATGAAAAAATAACTGCCATCAATATATGTTCATTGATTATTTTATACTTAGGAGAGTGATGTATCATCATATCATTGGTTGTTGTGCAATACTATTTATTCAAAGTTGTACAATTAAATGTAGATTGTACATTACTTTTTACTCTTTTACAACCAAGTATTGACTCTTTTGCTCTCATGCACCCTCTCATATATTAAATTGATCAACTAATAGACTCTCTCCCTTATATTGAGTGATATTTTATTATTACGAATTATAAATAATTATATATAAAAAAAAAATTATTTAAAAAAATTCAAATTTTGTAATCCATAAAATTAAAAAAAAAATTGGAAAAAATTAAATTAATTTAAATTATCCATCAATATTTTGAATAATGTAATTCATCATTCAAATGTAAAACAAATCTCATTTTAATACATCAATTATTACCACACTTCACTTCATTTTTTTAAAAAAATTTCTATTAAATAATACAACTACAAATGAAATTTGAACATGAGTTACAATGTACTAATATTTTGTGTTCATTTAATTATTAATGTAAGACAAAATGATCTATTTGAGTAATGATGTTACCTTCCCAATATATTAAGTATCAATATTTTTTGTTTGTGTCTTGTTTCTTTGCCCTTGAATTTAATCTCCGTTATTTTTTTTTGGTTGAAACTTTACACAATGGGTGGTCCTTAGTGAGTAGTTTAAAAAAATGCAAAATCCCTCATCATAGGGAGTAATAAAAAAAAAGTGTAAAAGTGTAAACCAAGGCATAAAATTATACCCACTTAACGTCTCAAAATGTGGGGATATACTTTTAGATCGATCCTCTCAAATACGACCTTCTAAAAATCCTCGTTGACACTATAAATTTATTTATATTTTTAAAGAAGTTATTAAAATTAACCATGAAATTTATTATATTTTGGATGAATTTAAATATTAGTATTTTATTTTAAACATCTATATAACTATAAAATATCATTGAAGGAGTTAACATTTGTTTTTGGTAGATCAAAATATGTCATCCTATTAAGATTTTTATATGGATGCAATTGAATACCAAAATTCATTGGCCTAGAAGGACTATTTACCTAACCCTAAATCTCCTAGATAATATCAACTTCAATAGGGTTATTTTGTTGGATTGAAAAAAAATTTCAAGATTCAAAGTCTTGGGTGATTTAATTCTTAGTACCCAAAGGCTCATTCAAGGGATCTGAGGCAACTATTATCTCAAGACCTTCATCATCTACTTTGGTATCCTTCTAGTGATCCAATTCTAACATTACCTCAAGATATTTATTATTTATTTTAGCTTTTAAACCTCAAACATGGTTATGAATTAACTAAACATGAAGATTTTGTATTATCTTCAACTTTTTCCTTCCTATCAGAGTTATGTTTATGATTTTTATTCCCCTTCTTGTTAGCTAGTACTTGAAAATCCTTATTTTTGGCCATTATCTTAAGGGGATAGCCTTAGGCTAGATTACTAAACTTGTTGTATATAAAAAAATCATTGAAGTTTTTTCTAAAGATCAAGTTAACCATGTGTAGACATTTAAAAATGGTCTCGTATAGTCGAAAGTTATTTTATATAAAAATGTAATACATCTACCCATTAACATGTGTAATTTATATCTTACTTGATTTATCCTAATATAATAGCAAAAATTTGACCTAATTGTATAAATAAAATGTATGTTCTTGTCCCTAAGTTCTTACTCACGTTCTTGATGTTCTATGTATGCTAATGCACTTGTGTATTTAATAAATTCTCAAAACTAAATTAAGATTATATTGGTGCTTAAGGCAACACAAATAAGATGTGAAGCGTGGTAAAATAGGAACACAAGATATATGCCACTAAAATAAAGGGTCATATGAGCATTAAAAAATAGGGACTCAAGAACATATTATCTATCTAGTCAAAATAATTATGTATTTTATGATCTTAGTTAGATGATGAATGTATATTATATTCCTTGTAGACCATGGGCATACAAGATGTTCCTACATGAAACCTAGTACAATAATAAAAATAATGGAGGAAAGATAAAATTTGATGAAGGGTATGAAAATGATCCCTAAAACATAAAAAATGAGCCAATAAGAGCCTAATATGAATCAATAATAAAAACACACATAAACCCTAGAAAGATAGAAATTAAGTGCCTACACTTCCCTAGGCATTTACTAAAAGTTTTATCACATGATTTTAAGGTATCTATGTATTTTTTGATAATTGGTCTAAATTAATTTTTATAGGTGAATTTTGTGGGATGTTGTCACAACTTGACTTCTTATATGTCATCCACTTTTTTGGGTATTGTGTGTTTTCTATTTGGACCACAATTTCATGTTATATACAAAATTTGGAGCGTAATATCATGTTTTAGAGATGTACATAAAATAATATCATACTTATACAATATTTTGTTGTCTCGATTGATTAATTTACACTAATTAATTTATTTATATGTTTTTTATTTATGGTCATTTTTTTGTGTGTTCCAATAAGATCTTAATTTAAAATTAATTCACCTAAAAATACAAAATTAACCTAATGCATTTAGGCATATGTATCATCTAAAAATCATGATTTTTTTTGAAAAAATCCATTGTGGTTCACAAGAACATATACAACATTTAGATAAATATAGGAATCATTAGAACATTCAAATTAATATCATTGAAGTACATGTTAGTGACAAATTGCTTTACATTGGGTTTCTATGATGATAAATTATTGAAATTATTAGAGTATTATTTTCAACATTACACATTGTTTAGGGGTATAAAATTATCATTATACCTTAACTATTCCCTAGTATAATATAAACCCAAAAACATATGCAATTTTCCATTCATTATTTAGATCTAGGTAACAAATTTGAGAAAGAAGAAGAAACTTCCATTTTCCTAGTGATATGAGTGAAGACATGGAAACATA